>JAASGK010000571.1:0-20667 GCA_023334195.1 Globisporangium emineosum
AACACGGATCTCCGTCTGGTGGTGGGCAGGGGCATTGTCGAGTACGATCACCACCTTCTTTCCGCGGTAGTGCTGCTGGTATCCGATGGTCTCCTTTGCGGCGTGGTACACCGCTTCCACGTAATCCGCGTTCTGTTGCATCTTGATACTACCTCTTTCCAAGCGGTGCAACACGACACCGTCAGCAATCGACACTGCGCACTGGATCTGCAAATTTGCTCCCTTCGAAGGAGGCAGCTCCAGCGTCGCACGCTCTCCCTTTACAGCTCTGTCCTGCATCCTCTTGCAGTAAAGGTTAAAATTTGTTTCATCGTAATAAACAATGTAATCACCTGCATCTTGGTGCTGGACGAGCTTGTCGGCAAATGCCTTGCGCTTCTCTTTATTGATGCCGCTGTTACACGTTGAAGGATCCACACGAACCTATACGAAATATGCGAAAGCGACAATCAGCACTACACAAACAAAGAGGAAAACACAGCATGCGCACTCGTACCTACTTCATAGTGTACAGCTTGTTCAGAAGACGGCGGCTGATTGTCGACGTCGAGATGTCAACGCTGAAGTCAAAAGCGACAAAGCCCTTCATCTGCGAAAGCGTGTAGGAGCAGTTGTCGTTGATGTACCCCTCCAGTGCCTCTTCAATGGCTGGGGTGCACTTTGTGGGGGCCGCGCGTGCTCCTCCTCGTGGCAGTGCGTCGGCGCGGTTTGTTTGGACGACGCGCCAAGCTGTAGTGCGTGCCAATCTTCTCGGCGATGGAATGCCGCCAGGACGCGACGCTTCTCTTCGGGTGTGGGTGGTAGTTTGCTGGGTGGGCTTGGCATGCTCTCACTGGTGGGGAAAGGAAAGTGACACGAAAGAGAAAGCATGAGGGAGACGGAAACCAAAGCTCGCGTCGAACGTGTGGTTCTCGCTGCTCGTGCAAGTGGCGGTTCTCAGCGCTCCAAATCTGTGTGCTCGCGCTTGCCAATCTGTTTCCCGCGCGCGCGAAATTGCGCTTTCAGGCTGATTGCCCGCTGTGCCCGCTTTGCCTGCCGTTTTGTTTGTATTGGCTGCAACAAAGTGCACTGTACGCAAAATGATTCTTATTCTATTTCTAATCCATTTCTAAATTTCATGTTGCATGCGGCTTTTCCCATTGTGGCCAAACAAAGGTGAAGCTCCACAATGAAAAATGAGTGCCCAGCTCCACAACGAATACGGTAGTCATAATTTATAAATTCAGAAAACTATAGATTCCTGAACTTTATATTGTAATGCCGATTTGATTTTGCAACTCGCTAAAATTATCAGTTTTGATAAATTTAGAGGCTTGTCAGTTCCTCCAAGCAATTGGATGATCAAAGCAAAGTTGATCAGCAATGGCGAAGAGGACAGTGGCGGCAGTCGTGACTGCGACGACGCATGGCGCGCTGCAGCGGTGCGTGCCTTGTACTTCCAGTTACTTGGGCCTCGCATGTGCCCTGAATGCGCATTTGACTATGCTCTCTCTGTTTACGTTGTTGCAGCCTTCCGTACGTGTACACGGCGTCCGAGATCCAGGAGATGAAGTTCTGGCGGATGCCCGTGCGCGAGAGCAACAAGATCGCAGACCCGATCCGGCGCTCGAAGAACCAGACCTCGCGCCTCATCAATACGCAACTAAGCAAGCTCTCGGCCATCACACGCCAGGCGTCGCTCAACTTCCCCGCGCTCAAGCGCATGCATCCGTTCGAGCGAGTGCGTTGCTTGGATGCTTGTCGTGCAGCATGCGTGTGTATTGTGTGGTGCGACTAATAGAGTGACACGTTACAGGAAGTGGTGGTGCTCACGCTCGGACACGGCATGTACGAGAAGCACATCCAGAAGCTGCGCAAAGTGTACGCGGAGCTGCACAACACCGGCAAGCAGCACGAGCGCGAGTGCCAGGACGTGCGCACCAAACAGGAGGCAGAGGACTGCGGACTGCGCTGCATTGACGTACGTTGCTTGTTTATTGGCTCTTAGCAATTTGTGAGGTGGAAATGAGTCTTAACGGTTGGGTATTGTTGCTATGGCAGGCATTGAAAGAGATTGTGGAACAGAATGCACCGACACTGCGCCAAGTGGCCGAGATGGCCAAGGTATGCATGCAGTGTCCATGTATTAATCATCTCTTGAAACGAGAGAGACCCATGCAGGTGTGTGCGTGGATTTCTGGCGATAGGTGCTGCGCGGATTACCGTATGTGGACGTGGAGAAGCCGATTTTTGCGTTTGTTGGCGCTCCAAATGTCGGTAAGTGGCGCGCGTTGCATGAATGGAGCGATGTACGTCTTGCACATGTGCTATCGTACAGTGCCTTGCATTCAAGACTAACAAGTGCTCATTCTGTAGGTAAATCATCTCTCGTTCGCGCATTGTCCACCGCGTCACCGGAGGTGAGGCATCTGACAAATTCCCATTAGAACTCTTGTCTAACCAATAGTCGGATTACATGGACTAACCCACGGTATCGAATGACAGGTTGCAAACTACCCTTTCACCACGCGCGGCATCACAATGGGGCATATTTACGTCGAAGGCACGACGTATCAGGTACGTCGTGAAATCCCTTTCACCCTACAAGCTGCAGCCAGAGCTCACTGTTGAGATTCTCCTTTATGCGATGTGCAGATTGCAGACACCCCCGGACTGATCTACCGCCCCGATGCAAAGCGCAATGCGATCGAGCACCTCGCGCTCGCGATGATCGAGAAAACCAAGGCGGTGCGTGCCAGCAATTGGTCATTACGATAGCGATCTCTATCTGTAACTCATCCTATTGTGTGTGTTCTGTGCCATTCGCAGTCCATCGGTTTTGTGTTTGACCCGACCGGGTCCTCCGGCACGTCTGTGGAGGACCAGCTACTGCTGCGCGACGAGCTCCACGGCCGCGTGTCGAAAGTGCGCGACGACCTCGCGTGGCTCGACATCATCTCGAAAGTGGACCAGCCGATCCCGGACCTCAAGTCGCTGCAGCGCCGACTGGGGCCGGCAGCGCTGTCCGTGTCGGCGCAGACCAACCAGGGGCTTGTGGAACTCGGCGAGGACATCCGGAGCGTGCTCGTGGTGGGGCCGGAAGACGAACGTGCCGATGGTGACGGCATTGCGCAATAATAGCAGAGCAATATAGAGCTCTTGAGCGAACAGCCATGACACCGAGACAATCTTTTCGAACACGCCGAAATGTGTGGGGGATCTTTTGTTCAAAAGCAGTGCAACTGTCGTGTCGTTTTTTCACGCAAAACATTTAACGCGCCTGTCTCGCTGTCTCACTCACTGGCTTTGTGTTGGTGCTGCTGCTGGTGGTTCCTATAATGAACACGCGTCACCACCGGCAATGGAATGCGTCCATCAACAAGAAGCGGGAGAGCTGAGAGCTGAGAGCTGAGAGCTGAGAATGGAGAAGATGGACGACTGTTCATCGGTTTCTTCATGCTCCCACCATCATCGAGAACAAAAGCGCGGGAGAAACTCACCTCTTATAATCACTATTATACTATATAATCTCAGTTAGGTGTTATATGAATCTTAAATACATACTATAAGCAATCATGTTATAAAATAAAGAGGGTTATGCCAATGTTCTGATCATGTGATACGGTTTTTCTAATTTTCTCACTGTATTTTCGAGCCTCGCTCTGGCCTGCGCCACACAACAACCAAGACGCAGTCCAACTCGCAGTTGCCATTTGCCATCCACCACCCCAAAGGGAAAGAGGAAGGCAAGACAGAAGGAAGGAAGGATGCTGGGCAAGAAGGCGCTCGAGGGCATCGCCGCGTACAAGTACAAGGCGTACGTTGCCTCATGATCATGCTGAGTGTGTGCGTGTGCATGGAACTCACTTGTCTCTGCTTCTCTCTCTCTTTGCTGTGTTTATGAACACGTAGTGGCTCGTACACGGTCATCGACAACCTGCTCAATGACTACTACTGGAACCCGGCCGCGGAGTTCCTGCCCATCTGGATGGCGCCCAACTTGGTCACGATGCTCGGCACGTGCATCATGATGTTCACGACCATGGTGCAGCTCGCGTTCTCGCCGCACTTCTCCGAGGCGGCGCCCACTTGGGTACGTGCGTCATAACACTGCGCTTGTTGTTGTTATGAGCTCAGCGATTACCGTATACTCATGTGTGTGCGTATGGCTGGTGTCTCGTTATGCTACTGCAGGTCTACTGGCTGTCGGCGCTGGGCTTGTTCGCGTACCAGACGCTCGATGCGCTGGACGGCAAGCAGGCGCGCCGCACGGGCTCGTCGTCCCCGTTGGGACAGCTCTTTGACCACGGCTGCGACGCACTGAGCACGGTCTTCAACGTGCTCAGTGCGGCCGCAACTGTGCAGGTCGGCGCGGGCTTCCGCGCGTACCTCGTACTCTCGTCCGTGTCCACGACGTTCTACCTGGCGCAATGGGAGGAGTACCACACGGGCGTGATGAGCTGCGGCAACGGCTGGTACGGCGTCACCGAGGGCCAGCTGTCGCTTGTGATGATCCACATCATGACTGCGATCATCGGACCTGGCCTCTGGACCGTCAAGCTGCCGTTCATCCCGTTTACCACCACGGACGCGCTCGTGCTGCTGCTCGTGGCGAGCAACGTGGTGCTGGCGTACAGCAACATCACGAATGTGCTGAACGCGCCTGCCGACGCGATCCCGCGCTCCGAGCTGGGCAACAAGCACGTCTCCAAGCCGCTCGCGGTCTCGCAGCTGATCCCGATCGCGATCCTCCTGGTGCTCGGCTCGCTCTGGGTCGCCGGGCCGAATGCCCACGACTACGCCGCGTACCCCGTCGTGTTCCTCTTCGCGATTGGAATCGGATACGTGCTCTTCTCGGTGCGTTTTTTGTTGATATTGTGTGTTTATTGTGTACGGTATGGTATTTTGACTGACGAATCCTGTCCACTCATTCTGTACCCATTTATCTGTCTATGTGTAGACGCGCATGATCACGAGCCACATGTGCAAGATCCCGTTCTCGCCGCAGCTGCGCGTGATCATCCCGTTCGGCCTCGTGGTCTTCAACTCGTACGGCCCGGTGTTCGGTCTGATTGCGGCGCCGCTGGTCCGCCCGATGCTTGCGTCGTCGCTCTACGTGCTCTTCATTGTGTTTGTGTATCTGCACTTTGTCATGCACGTCGTAAACGACATCTGTGACTACCTCAACATCTACCTGTTCAAGATCGTCAAAAAGCAGCAGACCAGCGACTCCAAGTAAGAGAACTTGAGACTGTGAGATTCGAGACCAGCGAGAAGGAAGAGAAACAAAGACACAGAAAGAGAAAGAGAACCCAGGTGGTGATAGCGCTCATTGTGCCCTCGAGCGCGCACAATAGCACGCACGCATGTACTGAGAGAGTTAGAGCGATAGAAAAGTGGTCAAGAGAGAGAGAGAATGATGCATTTGTATGCCTGTTGTGTTGCAATTTAAACTCCTTCATTTGCTTGTCAAAGCGCTTGCTTTTGATCCATATCTCTACAGTAGTCCTAAAAAACGCCCCAACACAAACAAACAACGCATTTGGTGCGGCTGATAAAGTTTTTTTCTGTCGAGTCAGCATCTAGAAATCCCAGTTGTCCCACTCGTCGCCCTTCTTTGTTGCTGCACTCGTTCCCGTGGTCAGCTTCATGGCGCCGAGGTTCTCGCGCTTCGCTTTCGCTTCCGCCAGTCGCTCGCTCACGGGCTTTGTTGCAGACGGTGGGCCACTGGAGAAATGCGCTTTCGTGGTTGATGCTGCTACCGATGATGAGAAGTTGGAACTGGCGCCAAAGCTCGAGCTGAAGCCTGAATTGGAACTGCCGCTGGCTCCGAACGCGGTGGAGATCGAGCCGGAGCTGATGCTCAGTCCGCTCATCCTGTTGCTGCTGCTCGAAATTGGTGCATCCAAGTCCAGGTCACCGTCTCCGCCCCAGTTGTCATCACCCCAACCGCTCTCAGCACCAGCGCTCAATGAGGTCGACGCAAATGCAGATAGTTTCGTAGTGGCGGTGTTTGACTTTGGAGGCGTGATGCTGGTGCGTGCGACGCTCAGCTTCATTGCGCCGCCACTGCCACTGCCAGTGCGGCTGGCGGTCGACGAAGTGGAAAATGAGGAAAACGTCGACGCTGCTGCTGGTTGCTGGTGGCTCTTGGTGAATGACGACGTCGTCGTAGTCGCACCACCCAGGAGATCCAAATCGTCATCATCACCTCCCCACTGGTCGTCCTCGTCCATTCCCAGATCCGCACTTGCGAATGCGTTGAGTTTGTGGGTTGAGCTGGATGAACTGATGAAATTGTTGGTACCGCCGCTGTTGAGCTGCATCCCAGAGGTAGGTCGAGTGGATGACAACGACGAATTGTACGAATTAGCGAGACCGTCGGACTTCGCAGAGGACGACGACGCTGAACCGAATCCTCCATTTGATGACGATGGAGCAGCGGCAGGGACGGCTTCTGACGAACCACCGGAGCCAACGATCTTGCTCACATTCGACGTCACAGCCGACGCCGCCCACGACGTGAGCGACGCTGCGTATCCCGAGGACGAACTCGTCGTCGGCGCTGCCGCAGCTGTGGATGCAGAAACCACGCCGTGGTCGCTACTGATTCCGGCTTCCTGCTTGAGCTGCTGCTCTCTTGCCTGCTGCTCCTCTCGGATCTTCATCTGAGCTGCTTCGTCCACCACTTTCTTCATAAACAGGTCCATCGAAAGTGCCGCTTGCTCTCGCACCGAGATCGAGACATCGATCAACAGTGGCGAAATCGCAGGAACAATGTTGCCAGCGACCCCTTGGATTGAGAAGAATTCCTAATAGACAGACAAAGAGAAGTTGGTGAATATCAAATTCAACATCAAAGAGCTATTACAACTTGTGGAAGGGTTCCTACCTCGCACGCGGTGAGGGAGCGAAGTCCCGCGAGTCGCGCATGCGGGAACGGATCTTTCATCGCCCTTGCGAACGCTGGGAAGAGCACTTTCGGGCGCGTCGCGTCGTTCAGCTTGGCAGCGATTTTGCCCAAGCAAATCGTCGTGTTTGTACGGATCGCAGGCTCTGGGTCTGTCTACTCATGTGAAGCACCACACAAGCAAAATGGTCAGTCAATTCAATACCCAGCAACACAACAGCAAGTTTCTCATGCGTGCTTGCTTACCTGCAGCTTGGCGAAATACTTCATCACGCGGGTGTTCAGGTTGCTGTCTGACAGTTTATCGGCAATGTGAAGCATCGACTTGACCGTGAGCTCACGGAGTACGGGCGCAGCGTCTGTGAACCCGCTGCAGATGTTGTCAAAGATGACCGCGCTGTTCACGAGCTTCGCGTCGAAATGCACGGCAAACTTTTCCATCATTTGCAGCAGCTGCACGCGCACCGCGCGGTCGTTGCAGCTGAACAGCTTGATGATGATCGGGAGTACCTGGTCCTTGAACTCGTCCGCCGAGAGCGAGCTGCCAATCTGCACCATCGCCGGGAGCATGTGGCTCGCCGACGGGTCGAGCTTGACCGGTCCGTTCTTCACGCTGCTCACAGCGCCAAACTCGACGACCGCCTTGAGCGCCGGCAGCACCTTGTAGATCCCAAACGACTGCGGCAGTGACGTCAAGTTCGCACACATATCCTTGTAGTACTCGACTTTCTCCTCGGGCGACTTGACCGCGAGGTTCTCCAGAAAGTCCATGCGCTTGATGAACGGCGTGTCAAAGTAGCTGGACGCGAGGATTTTCTGGGGGCTCGGGCGTCTCGCGGGCGTCGCATCGATCGCTTTCCGGTAGTGCGTGCGGACCGCAGGCGGGATGTTGGACGCAGACGTCAGGTCGCTCGTGCGGATCTGGTTGTCGTTGTACACGTAGTAGAGCAGGCACGCGAACGCCCAGATGTCCACGCCGTACGACGGCCCAGTGGCGACAGTTTTCCACTCTCTTCGCAAGCATTCTGACACCAAACAATCACGCACAGCCTCACATTATTAAAACAGCGGTCTCCATGGAGAAAGGCTAAGCTTGGCGGGGAGATAGCCAATTGTACCTGGAGGTTTGTAGTTTGCATCCGAGAACTGCTCAAACGAAGTGTAGATGTAGGACGGTCCGTCGCTCGTCATCTCGCCCGTCATCTCAAATCCGCCGAGCTTCCAGTCGCCGCCCTGTTATCACGATCAGAGAGTCGATGCGCAGTCTGTTAGATCTTTCTATCTCTCAAGTTGAAGCAAACCCGAAGGCACTCTCAATGTACCCATTCACCTTTGTAACGAAGATGCTCTGTGGGTTCAGTCGTCCGTGCAGTAGCTTGCAGTCGACGTTGATGAACTGCAGCGCCAGCAGCACGCTGCGTAAGCCCCAGGAGACGCTCATCTGGAACTCTTCGCTGCTGGCGCCGTACTGCGCGCGCAGGTCTGCGAGGTACTTTGCGAGCGGCACGACGTGCTCCGTGACGATGAGCACGGGTCCGTTGTTCGCCACTTCCGTGCCATCGAGGTACGAGAGGATGTTTGGGTGGCGCAACGTCTTGATGCGCTTGAGCGCGTTCTGCGTGAGCTGCGTGGCCGGCTGCTTGGACTTGAAGATCGACACGTGGAGCGACGCGTCGGTCTTGCTGCGGCCGGAGAGCAGCTGGAAGTCCGGCAGCAGGTCGTACACGCCACCCGAGTCGTCACTACCAGGACCAGCACCACCACCTGCTGCTGCTACAGCAGCAGCAGATGGCGATGCGTCCGGCACGAAAGGCAGCCCACCCATGGCGTTGGAGCCCACGAAGCCCCCGAGCGTCTTGAGGAAGTTCATGGCTTTCAATTAGGCAGCAGCTTTGAAAATGAGGGGCTCGTTCTCTTCAGTTTGAGGAACCCAGAGGGACGAATTCGTACTTTATCGGAGATACTGGGTTCTTTTCATATTTCGTACTTTAGAGGAGGTATAGGGTTCTTCTGTTCGCCACTCATCCGTTTCAAAAGTGCAACTCGCAGCTTCAAGAAGATTTACTGCGTGCGCTAATGGATTGATTGGCATTCTCTTCGCGCTCTCTCTATTGCTCGCTCGTACACGCGCGGACAAAGGGGACAGCACGGAGACTTTGCTCGTGCACACCCACAGGCGGATTGACCACAGCGAGCGAGTGATTTCGGGCTTGTTGAAATGGCGACACAGGTGGCCGCTGTCCTCTTTTGACTGACGCCACCCGCTTGCTTGTGTGGCCCGTTCGCATCTTCTCGCACGAAAGGACGCCGGCCGAAAATACAAACACAGCACGAACGCTTCGTTGTGTGTGTGGGAGCAGTGGGCAAACAAACAAACTGCTGCCAGAAAGGGCGCGCAATCGGAACAAGAAAGCGGCGTCACCCATTCTGTACTGAAGGGAAGGGGAGGAGCCATGGAGCAGCAGCAGCTCGATGAGAAAGACGACCAGGAGGAGGACCGCGTGCCGCTGCTCGCGCTCGTGACCGAGTACCTCACGATCACGTATAAGCACTGCGTGCACCGGCACCAGCAACAATTGCAGCATAGCCAGCAGTATCACGACCACGAGCAGCAGCAGAAGTCGCATGCAGCCAGTGCCATGGCAGATCACCAGCCTAGTAGTGATACACAGACAGCTAATGCAGCGGCAGCGCCACAGGCATCACCAGCATCACGTCGAGTCCTGACCAAGAAAGCAGAGCCAGCAGGCAACGGCGGACTCGACAACGAGGACCGCAACCTGATCGTCCGTGTACGCGACATTCTCGGAGATGACAGCAGCAGCAGAAGCAGCAGTAAGATGAGTGGGGGCGGCAGCAGAGCCACGTCAGGATCGTCAGGACCACCGCCCAGGTACATTGTGCTCGATCTCCTCGGTCAGGGCACTTTCGGCCAGGTGTTTCGCTGCCAGCACATGCACACCAAGCAGATCGTGGCCGTGAAGGTGATCCGGAACCACCCATCGTACTACAAGCAGGCGATCGTGGAGGTGCAGATCACGCGCAAGGTACGACGTGAGGCAGGTCGAAATAAGACCGGTACCCATTCATTTACCAGGGCTAACTCTGTCCTGCTTGTCTTGACATTCGCAGCTGAACCGCCACTACGGCCCCGAGAACTCGCAGCACATTGTGCGCCTTCTCAACAGTTTCGAGTTCCAGAACCACCTCTGCCTCGTGTTTGAGCTGCTGAGCATAAATCTGTACGAGCTCATCTCGGAGAACAATGTAAGCGTACATTCGTGCTGTTACCTGGCAACCTGTGTATGATGATCCTGATCTGACTGGCTATCAACAGTTTTCAGGGTTCCCAATCGACGTCACGCAGGGGTTCCTGCGCCAAATCCTCTACGCGCTCGCGCAACTCGCAGACGCCGGCGTGATCCACTGCGACCTCAAGCCAGAGAACATCCTTCTCGCCGGGTGCGCTAAATGGCTCCATACAGTCGTCGATTTTAATGGACGGATACATCGCGTTTTCTAACACTGTGTCTATCAGCCAGGACCAGTGGTACGAAGAGCCAATCTCAAACCATTCGCAATGTTTCAACCAGCGTAGCTCGCCAAGCGCGGCGATCCCGCTCCTGAAGGTCGTGGACTTTGGCTCGGCGTGTCTGGAGAACGAGACCGTGTACTCGTACATCCAGTCGCGGTTCTACCGGTCGCCCGAGGTGCTGCTGGGCATCCCATACAACGGTGCGATCGACATGTGGTCGCTGGGCTGCATCGCGTTCGAGATGTTGCTTGGACTGCCGCTGTTTCCCGGTGTGTCGGAGTACGACCAGCTCTGTCTGATAGAGGAGACGCTCGGGTACGTTGGGGTTTTGCATCCTTGCGTCATGCTTTGTGTGTGTACTACTATTGTTACAGTGGAGTTGACAGTTTTGATCGACTGTGTTTATGCAACAGGCCGCTGCCGCAATATCTGCTCAAGAAAGGACGAAACGTGCTCAAGTTCTACGACGTGCGCATCCACCAGAGCGTCGCGGGCTTCAGCAGCAACGAGGAGTTCGTGCTCAAAATGCCGGCACAGTTTGCGAAAGAGTCGAATTGCGAAGTGCGCGTGGCGAAGAAGTATTTCAAGTTCTCGAAGCTCGAGGATTTGGTGAACGCGTACCCGTTCCGAGAGAACACAACGACAGGGGAACTCGCCTATGAGCAGGAGCGTCGCCAGGCGTTTCTGCATTTTCTGAATGGACTGCTGGTCGTTGACCCCGCCGCACGATGGACAGCGCGAGAGGCACTGCGCCATCCGTTCATCACGGGCGAGCGCTTCTTTTACGACGAGATCCCACTGCCTGTTGGTTCGCGCATGGAGCTCCCAGGTGAACTCTGTGGGACTGTAATGGACACTCAGAATGGCTCATCGTCGTATTGTTACCAACAGCAGCAGCAGCCGATGGGATTTATGGGTGCTCTGATCGATCAGTATCAGCAACAGCAGCAGTTGTTAGCTCCACCAGGGCCAGCACATGAACGCGTCTGCCCAGTCAACGCGTACTATTTGGATACAGTGGACCCGTACTACAGCGGCGAACCAGTCAGTTCGTACTTGTACGACCAGCCCTGGACGCCAGCCTACGCAGCGTTCTCCATGGGGAATGATGGCAACTATGGCTACAACACCAGCAGCCTTCAGCCGCAGGCTCCATATGATTATTCGATCCAACTGCAGCCCCAGTTTTGCTGGAACGTACAGCCGTATGAGGTACGATCGATACTCTTTTTGCTGCTGTTCTGCTGTGCAGGTATGCGTCTGAGCGAACTCATTTCATCAACTCTTTTGCTATTGTTGATACAGTCATTCGAGCCTCCTGTGACGCGGATGAAGCAGAAGGTGATCCCAGTGCCACAGACGGCATCTGCCGTGATGCCCATGCACTCACCAGTTTACAGCTTCCAGCGACTCGAGTTCCCGTACCAGCAGCAAATGTCGTATGCGTACGACGCGTCCTTCATGCTGCCGCTGGACCGACAGCACCCGATCAGCGTCGCTCCAATGGACCACCAGTTTAAGACCCCGCCCAAGCCCCATCACCACCACCACAATCACCACCAGTCAGGGCACAAGGCAGCAGCAGCGCATCGAACCACGCGGAGAAGGCGTCCGACGCAGCCGAGGATACCTGAAAGCGGCTTGTCTCTCCCGAATCTTGGTGCACCAATTTACACAAGCGAGGCAATGAGTAGCGTTAATGCTGGCAGTGGTTCAACGCATTCGATCCCAGTTGGCACAACGAATGCATCCTCGAATCACCACCAGCATCAGCAACAGCATCACCAGCAAAAGAGCAAACGGCGGAATGAAAACAAGAGCGAAAACAGCAGCGGGCCAGAGCGAAGGGTGTGGAAGAGTCCCAGAAGCGCTTCTCATGAAGTCAGAAACGTTCAAGAAGGACCGCCCACAAGAGAGTTTGCGGTGGCAGAAATGGAGCAAAAGTTACGTGAGAACATGGGTGGACAGTGGACTCCAAATGATGAAGTCAATCGACGAAGCGAGGACATATATTTCGTGGATGGGGGCTTAAATTCCGCCATCCAGTGCAGTTTGGCGACGCCAGCGCCTTCTCTCCCGACGTGATAAATGTGAAATGTGAACTTGGCACTACCTCGAAGTGTGAAAACAAGCACCATTTGAGCAAATCCATCTTGTTTTTCCTCTGCAACATTCTCTCAGCAGATGTAGCACGTCCATACACAAGCGCGCTTGAGGCTTGGGTCGTGAGGCTAACTCTCCACGAAGTCACGGACTTTGTCGACGAGCTCGCCCTTTTTCCCAATTGTAGAAATCCCGTGCGATTGCAAAAATAGCTTGATCTGCGCCATGGTCTTCTTCTGGATCGCGTTTGAAGCAACAAATTGCCCCCACTCTTCTTTGCTCAGATCGTCTCCCGCACTAGGTCCGTCACTGCCAGCTTTGGTTTTCGCACCCTTCTTCGCTGCAGTCTTTCTCGCAGGAGCAGCACTCGGCTGTGGAAAACCCAACAATCAAGCATAGTGTTAGTTTAACGAATGCTGGTGCGGAATGAATCGCGCATATACCTTTCTCTTCAGGTTCGATTGATCAATCAAATCTCCTCCGCATGCATCCTTGAAGGTCAAGATCGCTTCCTACATGTTTGAAAACAATCAGACAGCATTGATGTGAGCGCTTTGGAGTTCCCTTATCAAGCCTGCACAATTCACCCACCTTGACATCTTCTTGCGCGAATCCTTCCTCATCAGGTAGAGTCGTATCCTTCTTCTCATCAAACTCCAGCTCCTCCTCAGCCAAAGCAAGCGCCTGGACAGTTGAGTAGTGCTTTTGTAGCTCTGAATATAAAATCAACCAAAATTATGAGTCAACAACAACCCAAAATTGTTAAGATACCAAGAATAACATGCCTGGATTCTCGAAGCTGGGCACTTCGGTCAGCTTGAGCTTGGAGATCAGAACTTTCGCCGCATCAACTTGCTCTTCAGTCGCGTTGTCGTGCGCTTCGACTGGGATGCCGCGGATATCGTCAAGATATGGCAGGAAAACGACGTTGAACCCCGACGGCTGCACCTGTCCCAGCTCATCAACGACTTCCTCTTGTGGAAGCAGAGCAACCAGACGCGGCTCGCTCGACTTTCTCGCAATCAGCCGCGCCAGCGCATACTTCTGCTTCTTCGCCATCGCATTCAAAAGTGCCACGAACGCTTTGGAGCTTCCTTCGATGTAGCCTTCACTGGGGTAGACAAAGTAGGGCGATCGGATGTTGGCGTTCCACGTCAGCGTGTTGATGGGCTTGAAGCAGATGATCTGCATTCCCGGCGAGGCGTAGTGTTTGATTTGCACCACATCGTCGCGCGAAAAGTAGACGCGCTTGCCGCCGTAGTCGATGTACCGTTTGATTTGGTCTGGCATCAGGTACGCGCCGGTATCTTCACAGAGCCACTTCGTCTCGCTCTTCAACGGCGTGTTGGTCGACGCGTCCAAAACGACTGGCGGACTCTTTTTCTGCACCACCGCGAGAGCGTACAGCTCTACACCGATCGAGACGTCTTTCGTGATGTGAAGCGGGAAACTTGTGAGGCGGCGCTTGCGGAAGCGTTTGCGCAGCGAGCTTTCCATCAGATCCTCCAGCGAATCGACGGGAAACGCAGGCTGGTATTGGGTGACACTCCCATCCGCGCCGACTGCTGACTCATCGTCGTCGTTTTCAGGCTCCAGTGAGTAGTCCTTGAACACGCACGAGTAGAATTTCGACAGGTCAAACTTGTCTTTGCCCGGCAGCGTGATGTAAAACAGGTTCAGCGTGCGCTTGAGCTCCACGTGGTTCTTTAATAAATAGAGAGAGACAGAAATTCACACATTAGACACATTAGACACATTGCACGCAGCTCGTAAAGACGCTCCAAGGATATACACCACCGCATTACCTGGACTTGCTTTTGCACGCGACCTTTCTCTTCTGCGTCTGGCGGCGGTGGCGAGTCATCGTTTGTGAAAAGCCACACGCGCTGTGTATCTTTCTTCTTGAGGCTACAGCAACAACAAAGAGTGAGCAACCGACCTACGATACCAAACATGAAAAGAGGTTGTTTGGCTTACTTTGCGTTTGAAAACGCAATGCCGCAGTGCCAGAGCGCATTGCTGATCGCGAGCTTGTCGCTGTTCTGCATGCTCTGGAACTCGCTTTGCGCGTCGAACCCGTCCTCTAGGAGTACCAGCAGGTCCTTAATGCGCGATGCAGAAGGGTATCCGAGCGTCTGGAACTCGTACACGCTCTCGAGGTTGTTTGCTTCCCCGCGCTTTTGCTAGAGTTGCACCATCAAATTGGGATTGACACGTGAGCAAACAATGCGAGCACAGCATCAGATCCATCCATACATCCACACAGGCACACGCACATACCGAGCCGAAGAACACGACGCTGAGCAGCGAGTTGTCGTTCGCGATCACTTTCGCCTTGGTCAGCTTCACAACGAGCTCCACAACCGCGTGAAACCAGGTCGCAGGTGCCGCTTTGCTTGATGCCGCCTCTTCTTCGGACGGCACGTACGGGGCGAACATGGCGGCGCGCGCGTCGATGAGCACGATGAGCGCATCCTTGGCGCACTCCGCGACCTCATAGTCCTCCTCCTCCTCCTCTGGCTGCGTCCCATCCGCACGCGCCGCGGCAGCGCTCTGGCTTCCCCACACGTCCATGCTTATGCAGAGCGTCACTTCAACCCAATCGGCTTTTACAAACTGTGAGCTGAAAGGTGACCGAGGCGATTTGTAACAGTACCACGTAACTGAAATTGTGCACGATTTGTAATTCATCAGTTCCAGGTACCGGTACCTAATATTGTGCACCAAAGGGGATTTGGTAATTCATCATTACCACATAACATAAATTGCGGATAATTGTTGAATAATTTTGTTGAAGTTTGCAAATGGCAAGTGGTGCTCATGAGCTCATAAGCTGCTGCTTCTTCATGCCCAATCCGCCGCCACCAATTTGACCGCTTAGGTCTTCGTGGGTTTTCGCCGAGTGTCGCGCGTGAGCGTGGAGCGCGCGGCAGATCGCCTTCGTGAGTCGCGGGGACGCTTGGGACTGGAACGTGCGCTCAAAGAAGCCGCTTCTCGTCTCGAGCGCGTCGACGAGATTGCTGCACGAGAGGATGTCGGCAGCCTCCAGCCGCTTCTCAAGCGCAAGAACATCGCAGCGGCGCCACGCGAAGTCGTGACGCAGTGTATCCAGCACTCGGTGCAGTGGAGGCGAGCAGCTAATGTCTCGAAATTGTGGAGGTGGAGGTGACAACGAGGACCCATCCCAACTGTTGCCCATGCTGCCACTCTCAGAAGGTGACGTTGCTGGACTGTACTCTATAGCCTCAGTGTAGGACAGCTTAGGCACGGGCCAGTCTGGACGAACGCGGAGTGATGCTGCAGAGAGGTTCGCGTCCTTCCAGCTTTCCATGAGCAGCGGGTACTCGCGCAGCAAGTACTCCTTCTGCTGCTGGTCGCCCGAATGGTAGAGCAGCCCGCAGAACTCGTCCGCAGTGTACGTGCACGTCTCCCACTTGGTCTCGTACTCGCACTTAAGGCGGTCGAACTCTGCGAGCCACGACTTCTCGAAGAGCTCCTTCTCCTCCTGTTCGCGCAGAAGCAGCTCCTCGTCGCCCTCGATACCCTCTTTGATCTTCGTTTTCACCTTCCGCAGTGCGCCGATGAAGCTCTTTGTGATGGAGGCTGAGGTGTCTTTCTTCTCAGACGTTGGACTGGACTCGCTCTCTGGACTGCTTTCAAACAGGCATTCGCGACCGAACTGGAGCGTGTTACTGCCCAGCGGAGCTGCTCGAAGCAGCGCGATGATCTCCATCACCTCCATCTGCTGACAGTCTGCGCCGTTGACACCGATAAGGGTGTCTCCAAGCTGGAGCAACACTCGAAGCGCGTCTTTCTTGCGGTCTGACTCACCTTCTTCCTCTGCAGCTGCGTCATTGTGACTGGCATCGTCCACAAACCCGTCGACTACGAGGTGTGGAGTGCCATCTGGTAGTTCGTGCTTGGTAAAGTAGATGCCGAATCCTCCTTTCTCGGTCTTCTCGATCGGAACCTCAAAGAGTTCGGTGGACGAGCGCTCTCCTTCCTGCTGTAACTCCCCGTCCTCTTCTTCCGACTGCTGTTGTGGCGTGGGCTTGTCAACCTTCTCATACTCGCACTGCGGGGCATCGCGCTGCTGACACTCATCAAAAGGGTCTGCAGCGGCAGTGGCGTTGCTCTGAGGTGCTTCATCTCCATCGGGCGGCATCTTGTGAACTGGATGAAGAGGATCTAGATCTGGCTTGTTCTCGTTGTAGCTCTTGACAACCAAGGTCGAAAGGTCGCGACTGCTGATTGGCCGAAACCACGACAAGATCCAGATCTTTGACGTATTTCCTCCAATAGAAAGCCATTTCTGACCAATCGTCACACTCATACTCATCACGGATCAACGTATGCATGGGCATATCATTTTCCTTTCTTCTGATTAATCAAACTAACGAGAACGCATGTGTGTCTGTTCTCTTTTTACTCGGTTTTCGGCGCAGGCTTCTTCTTGTCCGCCTCCGTCACGAGCTTGAGGTTGTCGAGCAGATACGCGAGGTCGAACGCCTTCTCCTTGAGGTAGTGGTAGCGGTCGCTCGCGCTGAAGTGGCCCGCCGCGAGGTCCATCTTGAGCAGGATCTCGTTTTGGTCGCTCTTCACGTCGCGCAGCTTGGCGACCCACTTGGTCGGCTCCCAGTACGCCACGCGCGGGTCAAAGAGCCCGCTCGTCACCAGGATGTTCGGGTACGCCTGCTGCTTCACGTTCTCGTACGGCGAGTAGCTCAACATGTACTGGAAGTACTCGGCTTCGTTCGGGTTGCCCCACTCTTCCCACTCGCCCGTGGTCAGCGGGATCGACGCGTCGCTCATCGTGTTCATCACGTCCACGAACGGCACGCCAGCGATCGCGGCCGTGAACAGGTCTGGACGCATGTTCAGCACCGCGCCCATGAGCAGCCCACCGGCGCTGCGACCTTCGCACGTCATCTTGCTCGGGCTCGTGTAGCCCTTCGCGATCAAGTGCTCCGCGCAGTCGATAAAGTCCGTGAACGTGTTCTTCTTCGTCTTGTACTTGGCGTTCTCGTACCACGTGCGGCCGTTCTCACCGCCGCCGCGGATGTGCGCGATCGCGTAGATCACGCCTCGGTCCAGAAGCGGCAGGATCGACGCCACGAAGCTCGGGTCAATCGATGCTTCGTACGAGCCGTAGCCGTACAGGTGCAGCGCTTGGCGGTCCTTCGTGCGCGTGTCGGCGCGGTACACAATCGAGATCGGCACGATCGTGCCGTCCTTCGCCTTCGCCTCCAAGCGCTCCGACTTGTAGAGCGATCGGTCGTAGTTCGGCGTCGGCTTCTCCTTCAAGAACGTCACCTTGCGGGTGTTCACGTCGTAGTCGAACGTGGTGCGCGGGGTCGTCATCGACGAGTACACGAAGCGATACTGGTCCGTGTCAAAGTTGCGGTTGATCCATCCTCCCACGGCGTAGCTGGACTCTTCGAACTCGAGGCGGTGGCGCGAATGCTTCGATGGGCCGGTCGATTTAATGATCCAGATCTGCGAGAACCCGCCCTGACGACCCGTCATGACCATGAAGTCCTTGAAGCAGTCGATGTCGTCCACCTTGATGCTCTCGTCGTACGGAAACACATCCACCCAGTGGGCAGGCGCCGGCGACGTCACGGGCGTGTACATGAGCTTGAAGTTCGTCGCCTTGTCCTTGTTCGTCACGATGTAGAAGTTGTCGCCAAAGTGGTCCACCGAGTATAGCACGCCCTTCTCGCGCTTCGCGATCACTTGCGCAGGCTTCGTTGGATTCTCCAGGTCGATGAACGACCACTCGCTCGTCTCGGAGCTGCTCGAGACCAGGAACATGAACTTGCCGCTGCGGGCTTTCATGAAGTACGCACTGTAGATCTCGTCGGTCTCCGTGTAGAGCAGCTGGCCCGGTTCGGTGCTTCCAATCTGGTGGCGCCAGACCTTGTCCTGACGGTGCGCTTCGTCCTGCGTGCCGTAGTAGAGCACAGTCGAGTCTGGTCCCCACTGCAAGCTCGAGATGTTCTCAATGCGGTCAGGCAGCAGCTTGCCAGTCTTCAGGTCCTTGATGTAGCCCGTGTACGTCTCGTAGCCGTTGAAGTCGACCATGTACGCCAAGTAGCGGTGGCACGGACTCGGACGCACACTCGAGACGTCGCAGTGGTTTTGGCCCTTGGCGATCTCGTTCTCGTCGAGCAAGAGCTCCTCGGGGGCGTCCGAGTTGGTCGTGTCGCCCTGCTTCGCCTTGCGGCAGTGGTAGATGTAACTGCTGCCTTTCTCCGTGCGCGTGTAGTAGAGGTAGTCGCCGTGCGGGTACGGGAACTCCTCGTCGGTCTCCTGCACGTGCGAGAGCAGTTCGTTGTACAAGTTGTCGCGCACGTTCACCAGGTGCTTGGTCTTGGCCTCCGTGTACGCGTTCTCCTTGCGCAGGTGCTCGAGCACCTCTTCGTTCTTGCGCGTGTCATCGCGCGCGTAGAAGTACGGGTCCTCGATGTACAGGATCGGCTTCATCGAGTTCGGGCCGCGGTTCTGGCCCGGCACGGCGCCGAACGGCACCATGTGCGGGCGCTTCTCGAGCACGGGCGGACGCACAGTCTGCGCCAGCGTCGAGTACACCGCGCGGCGCGCGCGCATCGCGAGCAGCGCGGCCACGGACGCGGCACCGAGGCCCACGTTCACGACAGTGCTCATCCTGCTCATCCTGCTGGCGGAGTGGGAAGACTTGCTGTCTCTCTTGACGGCCGAAGGACTGAAGGGAGGAAGACGGCAGATCCGCGAATGAGCAGGAGATTGAGACCACGTGTCTATTTCTTCTTTGAACTGACTGATGATCAAAAAAGAAAAGAACGGCTCAGATTGGGTGGCAGGAAGATCCTCCCCACTCCCAATACAAGACCGCTCGAGACCTTCCCGCTGTAAACGAATCAGCTTCAAGAAAGCCGTCTGAAATACTGTAAAGCTTATAATAGCTACACGAACGTTTTTGACGTTTTCATATCAGCACTGCTGAGAATTCTGTTCACACAAGTCAAAAGGTTCTTGTTGATAAAAAAACAACGGTGATGGTCGTTTGCATTGTTGATACACGAGGTCACTCACTCGTGGATGAAGTCTCATACTCCCTGCCAACTTGAAGTTATGATCCACAACAATACTAGTACATCAATACATCCGAAGCGCTGCGACGATTGAGATCGTTAGAGGTAGAGTTCTGATATCTTTAATTTCAATCTGCATTTTCAAGCTGGTTGCCTTTAGTCGCCAGGATGTCTCGATCATCCATGTTTCTTGACAGCGTCTTTGCGGAGCCGGATGCAACTCTTTGGCGCATTTTGCATCAATCACTGCCGCTGCGTCCTCCTTGTCAACACCGATTCACAAAGCAACCGTGTCTCGTTTACCGGTGAAAAGATCTTACACGGAGGCTCTTAAACTCTTGAGCTAGCTCCTATACTTGATCGGGGTCAGCTCTTGGGGGTACAGTAGTATGAGAGAAGCCAATTCGTGCGGCTGCGAGAATTGGCTTCATCAATCATGATAGCACGTTCGTTGCCGATTCAACGTGCAGATGATCTCATTAGTGTAGTGATTTGGACGACCCTGACCCAGAGAAAGCAACTTGATGTTCGAGATGCAAATTGCCGACGTTGTTATAGGGTATACTTCGAAGTAAATGATAGAGCAACGCCAACCCAGAGGCAAATGATGACGGCAGCGAGTTGGAACCACTGCAGCCTTAAATATGTATTGCAACCAATGTTTTTGAAAATTGTGCAAGTAGGCGTGTATTGCTTCGTCGGGAGTGCGATTTAGCTCATTGGGAAGCTCATGACGAGAGCTTTGGTTCCAAGTGGTTGAGGGCCACTTAACGCAACAGAAGAGTTCACCGTCATGAGCTCAAACATCCCTTTTTGCTGAACAGAAATCTCTGACCCACAGTGACCGCAAAACTGCTCCAAAACAAGAAAGATAAACACTAGAGGAATCAACACTCCTATGACCGTTGGATTGATGCGTGCAAATATACAGTCCGCGACAATGGTCCGTGAACAAGGTCAATTTTTCGCCAATCGGAATCAATTCTTCGTCTTTTTTGACGTGATAAAGACAGAATTGTAGTTAATCGCGAGATTAATACGTTACCGAAGAAACGAAGAAAAAACTC
>JAASGK010000572.1:0-20659 GCA_023334195.1 Globisporangium emineosum
CGTCGGCGCGGGAACGTGCCACGTCAGCGAGAGAGACCGCGCGGCGACGGGCTGCCGCTCGGGGTGTCGTGTGACGACATCGTAGATAGACCCGACCCAGCATGACACCGCCTCCGGGGGTAGTGCTTGGGATGGATATTACTGGTCGTTTAAGCGTTCCTCAATACACCTCATTATCATTACACTGCGTACTGCATGCAAAACGCGACGTCGTTCCACACCACCGTCGCGCTCATTGTCACGGACTTCGGCTTTGGGGGCCTCTCACTGCGGTGAATGTTTGCAGACATCCGAGGGATTGAGTCCGATATTTTTGGCAAACCTGGCACTTTGCGTCTGGGGGGAGCTGATAACCAGGCGTTTAACCTAGGCAACAAGACCAAGCACCTTCGCTTGATCTGGGCCAAGATGAACTTCGTGGAAGCAGCGACTCCAAGCTGCTGGATGACCGCTCGATTCGAGTGCGATCCCATGGGCAATTCCAACAGACCAGTCGAGTTGAGTCAAGCGTGTTGTCATCGCAGTGTGGTCCTGATGAAATCGAATGCCAGTCAACACCTAATGTTGCCAAACGACAGCATGTCGGGAAACACTCTCACACCAAAGTTGTGGTGATGCCGTTGGGGAGAAACCCACTAGGAAAACCTACCATGAAGATCGCGCGAGTTCGCTTGTCAAAGCTCCACGGTGGACGGCAAGCTGCCCATTTTTCGAAAAAGGACGAGACCCAGACACCCATGTCGCACCGATCGTTGATACCGGAGGTGCCACCAAGCGTATCGCCCTGGGCGCGTCAACCCTCTTGGGTGCCACCAAAGACCCTAAGACTGGCGTTAACACTGTCGGGCGACGAGAAACGAGCAGTCTTGGCGCTGAGCGACACCTGCAGAGCCCGATTTATGCAGCATGTGCTGTGCCTTCTGCACTGGACCGAGTTCCTGCTGCTCGTCGAGTTCACCGAAGTGGCAATCCCGGTTGTATACTGTACATACAACCTTGAAATTTACTCTGACAACCGAGTTTATAGAGTGATACGTTGGACTGATGGGATGCCAGCCAATTCTCTCTAGGTACGTACCTGAGCGTCGCGTATCGCCTCCCAAACAAAGTCTACTACGCGCAGCTTCGGAACGCAGATGAAGCAGAGTTTCAAGCGAGTATCACCAACATTCTGGCGTACGCAGTGCTTCAAGGCGTCTCGCTGGTCCTGCTAAGTCTGGTGCTCCACTACAAATTGCGGATCTCCGCAATCCACCAACTGATGTGTGTGCTCGAGTCGCAATGGCAGCGAGTGCAGTCCAAGCTGGTGGATGGCGTTTCTCGATCCAGTCTCCGCTTTTGGATCACGTTTCTCGTTCCCGTTAAATTAGGACAAATATAGGTTCTACTTTAAATTTATCCCAGTGATCTTTAGGGTGTCCTATATATGGCATAACGTTATATAGGACGTCCTCAAAGACCGCTCGAAGCACATTCTTTCTGGTAGCGCTCCATCACACCCAATTAAAGGACCCTTTCACTCAATTGCAGTCAATCATCATCCCACGTTCATATCCGAAAAAGCCCAGGCACGTCCACGATGCCGAGCTTCCTGAACGCGCTGCGCGACGGCTTCCCCACGCGCATCCAGCAGCCATCGAGTACGAAAGCAACAGTAGCAGCTTCTCCTCCTGATGCGCACGCCAAGAGCCAGCAGGCGGTCGCAAACCTCGAGCGCTTGTTCCCGTTCCACGACCCGTTCCTGCTGCACGGCGGCATCGCGGGCGAAGAGGGCGACATCTGGGGGATCTCGAACCCGACGCACGCGCGCGAACTGATCAGCGTACTCTGCGTGGACCATGCGGATCTGCAGGAGGCCAACGAGCGTGAGGCGGCGGTCGGCGCGGTCGGCGCGGTGGTGACGAAGAAACCCGCCAAGACAGGCAGCAGTGGCGGGAAAAGCGGCGCGAACTCTGCGATGGAGACTGCGGAGAAGCTGCTGCAGGTGTGTGCTGTGCACACGAGCTCGTCTGCGGGTGGCTTCTTCACGACCATGGAGCTCGCCGAGATGGTGTTGCAGACTGTACTCGACAACCCGCACGATGCGGACATGGTGCAGACGCAGCTCTTTGGTCTCGTCGGCGTCGAAGGCATGGACGTGATCGCGTTTGCGATCCAGAACCAGCAGGAGCTCGTGAAAAACGTGAAGAAGCAGCATCTCCAGGACGCGCAGAAGCAGCAGGGGCTTGCGGAGAAGTTTGCGTTGACTGGCGGTGGAGGTGCGAGACCGACGGTCGCGTCGTCGTTCAGCATCCAAACAGCGTCGGAGCAGCTCTTTCTCAAGCAGCAGCGCAAGGCGAACCGCAAAGCGAGAGCACAGGGCGGTGGTGGCGGGCACGACGACGACGACGACGAGCAGAACTGGCTCGAGGCGGCAGGCTACGACCCAGAAGTGTTGCGCCTGCAGCGCGAGTTTGCGCAGGAAGAGATGCGCAACCAATCGACGTCGCTTTTGCAGCGGGAGTTTGGCATGCTGCAGGGCGGCTACGATACCTCTGCTGCTGCGGGGCAGCTGACCTCTGCGGGGATGCTGACGCTCCCTGAAAACACCAAGCGAACGTACTTCAAGGGCTACGAGCACGTGTACATCCCTGCGCACGCGAAGAAGTCGCTGGGAGAGAACGAGAAGTTGGTGCCAATCAGCGACCTGGAGGCTTTCGCGCAGACAGCGTTCGTCGGCACGACGCACCTCAACCGACTGCAGTCGAAGCTCTTCCGCAGCGCGTACGAGACGAACCAGAACCTGCTCGTCTGCGCTCCAACCGGTGCTGGTAAGACCAACGTTGCGATGCTCACGATCCTCCAGGAGGTCAAGTCGACGATGCAGCGTCACGGCTCGCTGGCAAACATGAAGATCATCTACGTGGCGCCGATGAAAGCGCTCGCGCAGGAAGTCGTGACGAAGTTTGGCGAGCGCCTCGCGAGTCTCAAGATGAAAGTCGCGGAGCTCACGGGTGACATGCAGCTCACGAAGAAGGAGATCGAGGCAACGCACGTGATTGTGACGACGCCGGAGAAATGGGACGTGATCACGCGAAAGTCCAGCACACAACAGGCGCTGCTGAGCCAGGTGAAGCTGCTGATCATCGATGAAGTGCATCTTTTGGCGGACGAGCGTGGACCTGTCATTGAAACCATTGTCGCGCGCACGCTGCGACGAGTCGAGAGTACCCAGAGCATGATTCGAATCGTCGGTTTGTCTGCCACGCTGCCAAACTACGTGGACGTGGCGACTTTCTTGCGTGTGTACGTTCCTGCGGGTGACGTGCGCATGCAGAATGCTGCGACGAATGGCGGGAAAGGAGGGTTGTTCTTCTTTGATGCGACGTACCGCCCTGTGCCGCTCGACCAGACGTTTATCGGTGTCAGCACAAACGCGAACTTGAAAGAAGCGTTGGGGATGTCGGCGGCTGCGCTCTCCACGACCCCTGCGACGGACGAAGATGCTGCCAAGATGATAAAGAAAATGGGTGCGTCCTCGAACATGAGCCGCCAAGCCCAAGTGAAGCTCATGATGAACAAGTTGGCGCTCGCGCACTGCTTGAAGCAAGTGGAGAACGGCGAGCAGGTCATGGTATTCGTGCACTCGCGCAAGGAAACAGCAGCTACGATGCACGCGATTGTCGAGCTTTCCCAGGGCGACGAAGAGGAGCCAGGCACGCTAGAGGCGTTCCTGCCGCCCTCGGAGCTGCAGATGCCGATGAACCTCGTCGACCGCATTCAGAGAAGTCGAAACAGGGAGTTGAAGGAGCTCTTGACATATGGGCTTGGCATCCACCACGCTGGTATGCTGCGAAGTGATCGGAACTTGAGTGAAGAGTTGTTCGAGCGTGGGTTTATCCGCGTGCTGTGCTGTACCGCGACGTTGGCGTGGGGTGTGAACTTGCCAGCGCACTCGGTGCTCATCAAGGGTACCCAGGTGTACAATGCCGACAAGGGTGGCATGACGAACCTCAGCATGCTGGACGTGATGCAGATCTTTGGTCGCGCAGGACGACCTCAGTACGACACAAGTGGTGACGCAGTGTTGATGACCACGCAGGACCAACTGCCGCACTACCTGAGACTGTTGACGACTGGTATTCCGATGGAGTCGGCTCTGATCAAGGCCCTGCCAGATCACTTGAATGCTGAGATCGTGTCTGGAACTGTGAGCAACCTGGATGAAGCGTGCGAGTGGCTGAGTTACACGTACTTGTACGTGCGCATGAAGAAGAACCCGTTGGCGTACGGCATGAAGATCGAAGACGTGCAGCAAGACCCTCTCCTCCTTGAGCGAAGGAAGCAACTTTTGATGGACGCTGCGGAGAAGCTCGCGTCCTGCCGTATGATCAAGGTGCTCCGTGAGAAGACCCGTCTGGACCAGGCTGGAGAAGGCAAAGTGGCGTTCGCAGTGACTTCGATGGGTCGCGTCGCAAGCCACTTTTACATCCAGCACACGTCGATCGAGACCTTCAACGAGTTGCTGGACGGGAAAGCTGGAAACCGAGGCGCGCAGGATGACGAGGACATGCCGTGGGAGAAGGTTCTGTTGGTGCTGTGTAGCAGTAACGAGTTTGAGCAGATGAAATCGCGCGAGGATGAGATGCCCGAGCTTGAGAAGCTCGCGAAGAAGTTCTGCCGCTTTGACGTTCTGGGCGGTGGGCTCGAGAGCTACCAGGGCAAGACGAATGTGCTGCTGCAGAGTTTGATCGGGCGAGCGCGCGTGTCCAGTTTCACGCTGATCTCCGACACGAACTACGTGGCGCAGAACGCGTCACGCGTGTGTCGTGCACTGTTCGAGATCTGTCTGAAGAAAAATAGCGCGCGAAAAGCGGAGAAGTTCCTGCAGTTGTCGAACTGCATCGACCAGAAGATCTGGTGGGACCAGTGCTTGCTGCTTCAGTTGCCAAACGTTCCGCTGGAGGTCGTCGGACAAGTTGAAAACCAGCACATTGATCTGTACGAAGCGCTCGCGGACCCGAACAAGTATCCGTTGAGCCCAAAGTTGAAGAAATGGGTGAGTAGCTTGCCGTTCATTGACGTCGACGAGGTGCAGATGCAGCCGTTTGGAGGGAACATGCTGAAGCTGAGCTACTCGCTGCTCCCGCTGTTCCCTGTGTGGAAGGACAACACGTTCGGCGGGAAGACGATGAGCGCGTGGGTCTGGGTTGAAGATGCGATCACAGGATATATTTACCACTCTGAGTACTTTGTGCTCCACCAAAGTCGCTTCATGGGCTGGAAAGAAGGCACGCAGACGCTGGAGATGGAGTGTTACTTGCCTGTGTTTGTGTCGCAGAACCAGAAGGCAGCGACGTACGTCATTCGAATCATTTCGGACCGATTCGTGGGCATCGAGTCTTACTACGAAGTCTCCTACACCCCGGACGACAACCAGTTGCAGAAGGCAAAGAAGGACAAGGAAGAGATGTACACGAACTTGCTTCGTCTGCACCCACAGCCACTGTCATCGCTTCAGAACCCAGTCTACGAAGCGATCTACGCGCAGAAGTTCCGCTTTCTCAACCCGATCCAAACGCAGACGTTCCATCAGTTGTACCATCAAGACGGCAATGTGTTGATCTGCGCGCCGACTGGAAGCGGCAAGACGATGTGCGCTGAGCTCGCGATGATGCGCGTCTGGAACCAGAGCGCCACCAGCAATGCAGTCAAGGACGACTCGGCTGAAGGCAGCAGCAGCACTGACCGACGCACTCGTTCTCCGCGCTCGTTGATTGTGTACATTGCTCCGTTGAAGGCACTGGCTCGCGAGAAGGTGTCCGAATGGAAAGCTCGGTTCGAGCAGAATCCACAGCTGCGCAAGAAGGTTGTCGAAGTGACCGGAGACACAGTTGTGAATGTCGACTACATCCTGAACTCAGCCAACATTGTGATCACGACGCCCGAGAAATGGGATTTGCTGACGCGGAATGTTGGATTTGGACGGAAGCTGATGGACAAAATCGCGCTGGTGGTCATCGACGAAGTGCATTTGGTCGGGGATGCCCCTCGTGGTGCCGTGCTGGAAGTGCTGATCAGTCGATTGCGCCGATTCAGTAAGAACGCCAGGGGAGGCATTCGCTTGCTGGGCTTGTCGACAGCGTTGGCGAATGCGAGCGATGTTGGGCAGTGGCTTGGAATTACGCGCGAACACAAGAGCCAGATCTACAACTTTCGGGCCTCGGTGCGTCCAGTGCCGATGGAGGTTCACATCCAGGGTTTCCCAGAGCGCCACTACGTGTCGCGAATGGCTGCGATGAACAAGCCGACGTTCATGGCGATCAAGACTCACTCGCCAGCGAAACCGGTGCTGATCTTCGTGTCTTCAAAGGCGCAGACCAAGATGACCGCACTGGACCTGATCTCGTTCTGTGTATCGCATGTCAATGAGGAACAAGCTGGTCAGGGGAACGGTGGCGGCGGAGCGAAGCGGTTTTTGAAAATGGACGAAGCGGTCATGGATTCGGTGCTAAGTGATGGACACAGCGTCCAAGACGAGAACCTCCGCCACACCTTGACGTTTGGTATTGGGCTCCATCACGCTGGTCTGCCACGAAAGGATCGAGAGTTGGTTGAGAAGCTCTTTAGAGACCGACTGATCCAGGTTGTGATCTCGACGTCGACGCTGGCGTGGGGAGTCAACCTGCCTGCTCATCTCGTGATCATCAAGGGCACCGAGTACTTCCAGAACGGACGCTACCAGTCGTACCCATTGAGCGACTTGCTGCAGATGATCGGACGTGCTGGGCGTCCGATGCTGGACGATAAGGGCGTCGCGTGCGTGCTGGTGGAGGAGAGCAAGAAGAACATGATCCAGCGATTCCTGTACGAGCCACTTGCAATCGAGTCGTGTCTCTCGACCCACTTGGCGAACCACCTGAACGCTGAGATTGCCTCTGGGTTGCTGAAGAAGAAGCAAGATGTGCTTGAGTACTTGAGCTGGAGTTTGTTGTTCCAGCGCGCAATGAAGAACCCAACCTTTTATGGCATTGGCGCAGACGGCAAGCAAGACGTCGAGGCGTTCTTCCAGGAGCTCGTCGCATCGACCTTGCAGGAATTGGAGTCCAGCCAGTGCATCGTCGTGAATGCAAAGGACTCGTCGATCCAGCCAACGTTCCTTGGAAAGATCGCGGCAGCGCTTTACGTGGACGTCAAGACGGTCGCGCGCATGCTGACGTCCGTGAAGGTGATCGCAGCGTCCAAGGCGGAGAAGAATCATTCGCCGTCGGTGTTCACGCGCCAGATCATGAGCGTGATCTGCGAGTCGAGCGTCGAGATCCGCGAGACGATCCCACTGCGCCACAACGAGATCCAGAGCCTGCTGATCACGGAGTTGTGCGCGAAAGTGAAGCATTCGCCGATGACGTCGTTGTACCGGAGCACGCCAAAGAAGCAGAAGACGCTGCTTGAGACCCACGGGAGCGAGCTCAAGTCGTTTGTGCTGCTTCAGATGCACTTGATGCACATGGGCATGCCGTCGAGTGACTTTGGCAACGACCTGCGCACGCTCTTGGACCAGCTGCCGCGTCTCCTGGGTGCTGTCATTGATATCTGTGCGTACTTGAAGCAGTCGGAGTTGGTGTTTGCTGGTATTCGGTTGTCGCAAGCGATCGTGCAAGCCAAGTGGCCAGTGGAAGGTGCTGTCGGTAGTGCTAGTGATGAAGGTGAGGACGTGCTTGCGCAGCTGCCGCACGCATCCACTCATGTGCTGAAGGTACTTCGAGATGACATGAAGGTGGCCTCCTTTGCTGAGCTGCAGGAATTGCTGAAAGTCAAGCAGAAGAAGTCGCAGCTTATCGATCTTCTGGCGAAATCAACGTCGAGAAGAGGCGGCAGCAACAACAACAACAACAGTGGGCTAAACAAGAACCAGAGCAACGACCTGGTTCGCGTTGCCGAGGCGATCCCGCGACTGCAGGTGACCGCATCCATGAAGCAGCGCCAGCAGAAGAGCGTGGTCGCAGTCGAGCTTACGGGGCTGAACGAGAACGTGAGCACGCTGGCGTACGCGAAGCGCTTTCAGAAGCCAAAGCCGTACGGCTTTTATGTGATCTTGGCCTCCTCTCAGAAGCAGAAGGAAAGCGAGTCGTCTGAAACGGAAACGGACTCCAAGACGAGCGTGGAGGTGCTGCAGATGAAGCACGTGGCGTCCAAGCAGAAGACGGAGGTCACGTTCCCTCTGGCGACTGCTCCTTCCAAAGAGGAGCAGTTTGTGATTTACGTCATGTCCGACGCGATCGCAGGTATCGACGTGTCTTGCCCAGTGGCGCTTTCGTGAGGAAAAAAACGCAAATGGGTTACGCACAGCGGCGAGTTCTCTTTGCTGATTGAAAGAGAGATAGAGAGTCGAGGTTGAAGAACCTACCACCGGAAGAAGGGCAAGCGAAGTAAAAAACCCCGTAGCTGAGCTTACTTAAAACAAAGTGTTCCACTCGGGCAATGATCGTCTTCGATGTTGAAAAAGTTTTTGTTCAGGGAGAACCCAAGGCCGAGATCTCGAAACGAAACGTGGAGTGATGATACTGCTGGGACTGGCCTCTTCGTGTTTGTCAGTACAAACAATGAGTAAGTATGCGGGCGAAGCCTCTTCCTCCTGGATACTACTGTAGAACTCCGGGGCTTGCTCTCTCCAGTTTGAATGCCTTCCTCCAGCTTCCCAGCTTATCGTTGGGAAACCTCACCACCGGCGATTCTGCGAGCCGAGCACGGACGTCCTCCGAGTTGTGAGGTTTCTCCATGCGAATCACGCAAATGGAGAAGATGCTGCTGGGTGGGCTTTGTTCTTACCGGTAACCTTCGACTTTGAAAATCCAGGAGCGGATCATCTTTTGATGGCCGAGGGTTTACTGAACAGGACCATTGTCTTTTCGCTAAGATTGAGATCGTCGAGTTCTTCAATTGAGTCGGCTGGTCCCCCGCTTTTCATCTCAGCTAGAAGAAGGTTGCTTCTGCAGCCAGGCAACTGGAACGAGTACAGTATACGATCAGAATCGCCATCTCGATAAACTCGACGAGCAGGAGGAATTCGGTCCAGTGCAGAAGCCGCAACACGTACTGCACGTATCGATCTCTGCCAGGGTCGCTCAGCGCCAAGACTGCTCGTTTCTCGTCTTCGGTCAGCCGTGACGCCAGCCGGAATGTTGTTTGGGAGTATTCGCGAGCGTCAAGGTGGGGGCTGTACGCTTGACACCAGCTCCGATGCCGGTGGCTGCGGCTGTATGGGTGTCTGGGTTTCCTGGACCAGTGGACACCTCGAGGTCCTCCTCGAATGAACTTGGGAACGTGAATCCACGCAGTTTTCACGGTAGGTTTCCCAGACTCTCGTCCCAGCGGATGTTTGCTGTGAGGATCTTGGCCGACATCTCGCCTGTTCTCGCTTCAAGTTGACTGGCACTCGCTTTCTGCCGATCCAGACTGGGCTGGCACGACGTTCGACGGAATTCGACTGTGTTGCTGACTCTGTGAGTGGGACCTCACTCGAATCGAGCTGCCATTCAAAAAGCTTGGGGCAGGTTTCCAGCAGGAAAATCGCTGCGTCTACGTAGCACATCTTGGTCCAGATAGTTCGACGCTCAACCTTATTTAACGCTGGCACCGAGGTTTCGTCTTCACCTCGTTCTCGCAAAGTGTCAGGTTTCTCAAAGACATCGGCTTCAAACTCCTTCATGAGCGCAATCATGTTGCGCAGTGATAGGGCTGCAAACAGGAAATCCATGGTGATGAGGATGACGGTGGTGACGCGCGACGTCACATTTTGCATGCAGCACGCGACGTAGAGCGCGTGGAAGACCTCGACGTTGAAGATGATGAACTCGGGTTTGGCGTCTTCGAGGTCGCGGAGCAGGTACTTGAGGAGGTTTTTGAGCAATATCTTCACTTGTTCAGGAGGGTCTCGCCGCCAAGCATTTGATTACTCAAGAAATGAAAGAACGTCTTCAAAGTACCCCGGCGTGCTCTCCTTTTATCCACCACAGCGAACCAATTCGCTTATTAGCAAAGGAAGTTCATCCACGCATTCTTGCGATGTGTATACCGGGATAAATGTCTGCAGGAAGAGAGAGGTCCACTCTCATGCGGCGGCATTCACCACACATCTCATCACGGGAACTTCAACGTGAGAAGCCCTCTATGGCGAGTGGCGGAGTGACCTCAGCAGTCAACAAAAAGCATCCTCGCCTATTCACACACCAGATAACAGCCACTGAGAGCTTGATTGAGTCCAAACCAATGTCGGCTTCGTTCGCATTCTCCACTTCGCCTTCGTCAAGCGACCTGGAACCAACCTCGCCGCCTCGCCCTCGATGAAGGCCTTCTTGCGTCCGTGTGCATGGCGCTTGCGCTTGCATCCCACATCATTGCTGCTCAGCAGTCGACGGACACCAAGAGCGAGTTCCTGCGTTGGAAAGCAAGCGCAGCTGGCCAACAGGCCTTCGAGTTTGGCTTCGTGCCGCCTGGGTCGATTTCAAGCGTGGACAAGCCTATGTCCGAGGAGCTGGCGCGCTTCCAAAGCACTCAAGACACGATCGCGCGTCTCCAGAAGGAGCAACCACTCGCCGCGTTCTCAGTCGACACGCCGTTTGCATGACTGACCGCTGATGAGTTTGGAACGTACGTGAAGAAGAGCGACGCCGAGGAGGATTCAGAGCAAGTAGCAACCCTCTGGTCGATGCTGCGATCAACAGCAGTAGCACCAGCCGCAGTCTGGAAGGGATCACCACCACTGCTGGCACTGCAACTACTACTCGCAACCTGAAGACGGAGGGGACTTGGGTCGTCAACGAGGACTAGCAAACGCAAGGTTGCGTGACTGAGGTCAAGAACCAAGGCTCTTGCGGCGTGTGCTGGGCTTTCGCCGCGGCAGCTGCACTGGAATCCGGCTACTGCGTGCTCAAGAACGCGTTGTACACGCTCTCGGAGCAAGACTTTGTGAGCTGCAGTCGGCCGACCGCTTCTTGCAACGGATACGCCGCAGCGGGTGCGTACGAGTGGATGACGCGCCTGAACGGCGGCTCGATCTGCATTGCGGCGTCGTACCCGTACACATCAGGAGCTGGCGTTGCGCCGAGCTGCAAACGGTGCGAAGATTCGAGCTTCAAGTGCGACAAGCCGGACCTCGGCGCGTACTTTTTCAGCGGCGGGCACTTCTCTGACCACACCCAGCTGGAGGCTGTCGTACTGAAGCAACCGGTTGCCGCGTCCATTCGGGCGGGGGTCGACTGTTCCCAGTATTACACGGGCGGGCTGCTCCTGGGTAACAAACAAAAGTGCGAAGCTGGCAAGACAGACCACGAAGTGCTCACCGTCGGGTTCGGCACGCTCGACGGCATCCCGTACTGGAAGCTCAAGAACCAGTAGGGTGAAAATTGGGGCGACCACGACTACGTGTACATCGAGCGCGACTACCAGGGTCACCAGTACGGGGCGTGCGGGGTCGAGTCCAACGCCTACTACCCGATCTTCACAAGCACCTCGGATCCGGCCCTCGACAAGCGATGTACGTTGGCTCGACGGGCTACAACATCGTCGGCCAGACCCTGAAGACCATCCTCATTTCGTTCGGCCCAGATTTGTGCGGAGACAGTTGCCGACAAGAGCCTGCGTGCAAGGGGTACGACTGGAAGCTATCCCTATTTTGCGAGCTCAAGTCAACTTACGAAGGACTCGAGTCTGCCGCAGGGCACTACGGTGTAGTGATCACCAAGGAGGAGAGTCTCGAGCAGTGCGCGCCGATCACGGACAACGTGGACTACTCGGGCAACGACGCCAGGACGTCGCTCGCGTCCACGGCTAGCGAGTGTGCTGACCAACACAATCGGTGCACTCCCTGCAACGCGTTCACATGGTCGCAGTTCAGCGGCGGCTCGTGCTACCTGAAGACGGTCGCTCTTGCGAAACCAGTTGCGTCAGCGCCAGCAGCTGATGGGTCTGCGTACTTGAAGTCCGCGGTTTGCTACAAGTGCCAACCCCTCGAGGCGAACACCGATCGTCCTGGTAACGACATCGGGAGCGCCCCATCGTGGACTGCAGCGAACTGCTGCGGCATCTGCCAAGACACTTTGTACTGCGTAGCGTTCTCCTGGACCGAGTACAACGGAGGCGCGTGCTGGTTCAAGGAACAGGTCTCAGGGTCAACTGCTGCCGCTGGGGCGACCTCGGATGTGGCGTATTGGTAGTAAATCTGCCTATCTACCTCCAGTCGGACGTGGGGCTTTCAAGGAACGAACATCGATGGAAGTCGTGCATCACTTTGCTTGAAGAATTTCCAAGCTAATTAGCACAACCAAAACAATCTATTAGAACAACACTGTGTCCTAACAGCATATTCTCTCTTGTTGGACCTTCGACAGAACTTTTGGTCAAGTTCCTACTTTAGTATTCCACCACCCCGGAGGTCACACCGACTGCAGCGGATGCCGTAGACCCGGTGCCCTTGAGCCAGCACGTGCCTCCGTTGTACTCGGTCCAGGAGAACGCTACGCAGTACAAAGTGTCTTGGCAGATGCCGCAGCAGTTCGCTGCAGTCCACGATGGGGCGCTCCCGGTATCGTTACCAGGACGATCGGTGTTCGCCTCGAGGGGTTGGCACTTGTAGCTGATACCCGACCTCACGTACGGAGATCCATCTGGGGACGGCGCCGCTGAGACTGGTTTCGCTGGAGCGAGGGACTTCAAGTAGCACAACCCGCCGTTGAACTTGGACCACGTGAAAGCGGTGCAGGAAGGGTAGGAGCTGCAGTAGGTACAGCACTCTTCAGCGGTGGCGGCGAAGGTCGTTCGGAGGTCGTTGCCTGGGAAGTCCGCGTTGTTTGCAATCGGAGCGCACTGCTGGAGACTCTCCTCTTTCGAGCACATGAAGCCTGACTCCACCCAGGTTGAAGGTTTCTCCAGCCCTTCATTCGTAGCCTTGAGGTCGCAGGTTTGCGCCTCGAGGTCCCAACTGTAGCCGATGCATCCAAGCTCCTGTCTGCACAGGTCACAGCACGTCGCGGACCTTCGAATGCCAGGGATACTCTTCAGCGCCTTACCGACGATGGCTCGGTTCCGCCACACCCGGCTGCTACATTGGCGGCTGAGCGCGGGATCCGAGGTGTCCGGGAAAACAGGGTAGTGCGCGTTGCTCTCGATCCCGCACGCGCCGAACTCGTGGCCTTGGTAGCCGCGCTCGATGTACATGTAGCCGCCATCCCCCCACGCCGTGCCCCACACGTGCTAGATCTTTCAAATACGGACGCCGTCCATGGTGCCAAACCCAACGATCAGCACTTCGGTGGTCGAAAACTCAATGGGCACGCGTTGCCCAGGAGAACCCCGCCTTTGTAGTACTTGAAGGCGTCGGGGGTATCTGAAATCCGCGCCAGCACCGGCTGCTGTGTCACGATCGCTTCGAGCTGAGTGTGGTCTGCGAAGCTCTGGCCGCGATAGAAGAACGCCCCCAGGTTCGTCGCGCACTTCAAGTTCGCCTCAGTGGAGCGTCTGCAACTTGGGATGACGCCGTTTCGCGTGACGAAAGGATACGCCACCGAGGTGCACACGAGCCCACCGTTGTAACGCGTCAGCCACTCGAACACACCTACCACGTCAATGCTTACACACAAGTTGACCGACTCACTACTGCAGCCCAGGAATTCTTGCACCGAGAGATCGAGCAACATATTCTTGTGCGCGCAGTAGCCTGACTCGAACGTCGCGGTCGCGGCAAACGCCCACGTTGCGCCACTGCATATGGTTCCTGTTTGGACGTTCTTCACCGGAGTCACGCAGCCACGGGCTCCCCAGTCCACGGTAGCGTCCCATGTCGCCTCGGCTTTCAACTGGCGACCCGAAGTCGTGTTTTATGAAATGGTCGAGGTCTCAACTTGGGTGCGAAGCTTCCTGGTGTAGCTAGAGCCCTGGACGACGCCACGCATCCCATACGCTGCAAATTCACTGGCGGTCAGCATCGCAAACAGAGTGTCGAGGGAGAACTTGGCGTGCGGTTGCTCCTTCTGGAGACGCGCGATCGTTGCGAGCACATTTTGGAACCGCATCAACTCGTCCGCCGTCGGCTCACCATCGCTGTCCAGCTGCTGAGTTGCTCTCCAGCGCAGGAACTCGGTCTTGGCGTCTGCTGTTGGTGGATTTACTGTTGCGGTAACTGCTTGGTGGGTGAGCGCCAAAGCGAGGAGAGTGGAGAAGACTTTCATCGCCACGACTCCGCAACGTCCAAGTTGCTGCTCGACGGGCAGGCAAATTGAGAAATGAGTGGTCTGACCAAGAGAGAGAGAGAGAGAGAGAATACACAGTACTCGGAGGCCGAGAGGGAGCAGGTCAACACGAGGTCTCCGCTCTGATTACAGGGAGTGATTTAAAATCAGTTGAAGTGAGTTGAGACTGTGGTGGAGAGCCAAACCACTGCAGTGTTCCAGAACTTGATAGCCATCGATGTCGATGGCACCCGATTTGTGAATTCTGATCCTCCCATGATGGACAATAATGCAATAAGTTCGCAATGAATCGAACCTAAGTTCGCTTTTGTGGCTGGTGACTTTTTGTTGTCGATCAACTGTGTGACAAAAGAAGCATGCTTCTGTTTACCGACATGTCACTGTTTCGAGTAGTCAAACTAATGACGTGTCACTGTTTTGTTGTTGTTTCGAAATAAAGTGTGGGTACAAACACCGACTGTCACTGTCACTGTTTCGTGCTGGTGAATGACCGATTCGCAAACTGCGGTAAGTCTCGCCAGATGGCGACGTGGCATTCTGTGCCTGCGCTATCCCCCTCGCTGGCTGCCTGTGCTATGTGCCATGCTGTCGGAATGAATCGCTCTCACCTTCTTGGAAGATCTGCGCTCACTGTTGCGAGCACTTGCGCTGTTGAGAGCGACGCGAGTGGACAGCCAGTGAGCTCCATTCCCAGCATATCTATTTATTGAATACTGTAGCATTGGTGCTGAAGCTCTCGTGGACTCTGTCCAACTGCACGACAGAGACTGAGCTCTCTCTCTCTCCTCTCTCTGGCCTGCTTGTTCAGTTTACTTTCGCAGCGCCGCCAACAGCACACGGCGCTCACAGTGTAACGAGAGCGCGCTCCCCGAGCAGCACCTTGCCGACCTGAGGCACCAACGCATCGCGCGTTACCGAAGAGAGCTACCAGGTCATCGTTCACCTGGGATTGATTGATTGATGGTGGCCTCGTCCAGTTCCAGCAGCAGCAGCGCCATGGCGGAGAGTGCGAGCGCGCTCTTGGCGCAGGCGATCGCGAGTCTCAACCAGACGGTCTCCGCCACCACGAACGCAACGCTGGTCGAGGACCTGGTCAAACTCCTGGAGAGAACACTCCAGGTACAGATAGATAAATTTACACCACCCCACTGCTGCTATGGGCTTTCGTTGAAGACCTGTTCACTCACATGACGATTGCTTACTATTGTTGTGTCCCATCGTTCGCTAGGACGCGAATGCGATCGTCGCGGGAAATACTACGGCTTCCAGCAGCGAAGGGTCCCAGTCTTCGGCTTCAAATGGCTCGCACCGGTTCCCTTTCGATGTCCCTCCCCAGCGCTGGCACTCGGCTGGCGGCAAGGGTGACAATGGGAATGGTGGTGGAAGGCTCAGCACCGCGTCGGTCATCGGCATCATCGCTGCGGTGCTCTGCGCGGTGGGCGTGATCGTCGCGTTCTTGCTCTGGTACAGACGACTGGCGCGGAAGCTCCGAGACCAGCAAGAGCAGTCGTCACCGAGTCCTCACGCTGCCGCCGAGTTCATGCACGTCCGGCTGGACAGCAACCCCCACGCCAAGAAGCTCAACCCATTGGACCGGAAAGGAGCCGGGAAGTCATCAAACAAGGAGCACCGACACTCGAGGAGCTCACTACAGCACCACCCCAAGCAGGGCGTCTGGGACGACCCCGTGATCCTCGCGATGCGTCTCCCCGCAGAGGACGTCATCGAAGACCTGATGATCACCAAAGGAACGAAATCCGGCTCGGAGATCTACCGGGGAACATACAGATCGAGTGTTGTGGCGATCAAGTCGCTCTCGCAGGAGAGAAAGCGCAACTTGCAGGAGATCGAGACGTTCTTTGAAGAAGCCAAGCTCTTCAAGTCGCTCTCGCTGGCGCCGCACGCGCGCCTCGTGAGCATGATCGGCGTCTCGTGGGACTCACTCAGCAACGTGCGCATCGTGACCGAGTTCATGGCGCGAGGCGACCTACGAACGTACCTCAACACCCTGGAGACAGAGGAAGAAGAGCAAACAAACCAAGGGTTCGACCAGCAAAAGACCAAGATCGCGCTGCATGTGAGCCAGGCGCTTGCGTATTTGCACGGGCTCACCCCTCCCGTGCTCTACCGCGACCTGACGTCCAGGAGCGTGCTCTTGGATGAGAACTTGGACGCGAAGCTGGGCTTCTTCAGTCCTCAAGCCCAAACCCTCCCTCAAGATGGCGCAGTGGGAGGTCTCCCATCGCTCTGGCTCGCCCCAGAGGTCATGACTGGAGGCAAATACGACGACAAGGCGGACGTGTACTCGCTCGGCATCGTGCTCTCGGAACTGGACTCGAACGCAGCCCCCTTCGCGAATATGACGACGAGAGCGACCCTGACCAAGCAGCTGCCGCAGATGGCGATGCTCAACCTCATCGCGCTCGGGAAGCTCACGGTCGAGTTCTCGTCTTCTTCATTGCAGAGTTCGCCGGAAATTGTCGAGTTGGCGATGAGATGCCTCTCGTTGGACCCTAACGCGCGACCGACAGCGAGCGAGGCGCTTGCCATTCTCGACCAAGTCCTGAACTCGCTGTAACCTGCCAGCTATGACGAAGGACTCTGAAAAACCGGAGGCGTGTGGTGTATGAACGTGTCTTGTTTTCGGTTTATAATGAATGGATGAATACATATGAAATGGGAGATAGCCCAAAGCCCTACCTACCTACGCAGGAGTGCCCCGCTTTAGAACCTCTTTTGCATGGGGCTGGACGTCTGGTAGATCGGCGCCGCGGTGGCCGGCGGCGGCTGCTGGATCGACTCGGAGCGCGCACTCACGTCGCGACTCGGCTGGAACGCGCGGAACGCGTTCTTCTTGGCCGGGCCTTCGATGTACGCGAAGAGCTCGTCGCTCATGTAGTACTTGTCCGAGCCTTTGTTCACGTTGCAGTCCTCGCAGAAGCAGAGCAGGATCGTGTCGATGCCCGTGCCGTAGACGTCCAGGAAGAACGACGCCGTAGCGTAGCCCAGCAACCCCGTGAGCTGTAGAGTTTGCAAGATCATCCGGCAACAACGAAGTTAGCCTTATCAATTACCATACCATACACCACCATAGAGCAGCATGCTCTCATGAAGAACGCACCAGCATGGGGAAGATCGGGCTCGTGATATCCTTGAGGTCGCCGAGGAAGAAGCTCGGGAGGCTCGATGGCGGGTGGCGGATGAAGAGGAACATGAAGAACATGGAGAAGCACGCGATGAATACCTTGCCGAGTGTCATGAGCAGGCTCGAGATGATGCTCACGGTGGCCACGCGCGCAGCATTCGCGACCAGCAGGGTAAACGAGTCGCGCATCGCCGGGCAAAAGCTCCGTCCTTTCATCGCGATGATGATAAAGGCATTCCTGGAGAATGGTGTAGCATTGGCGAACAATGGTGTTAGGCCAAACTAGCGATACAAATACATAGAGAGAAGGATACACACGTACTTGTTGAGGAACTTGAGGCACTTCTCAAAGCACCAAAGGCAGCACTTCATGCACATCATCACGACCTTGACGACGCTGTTGCCCTGCTTCGCCGAGCGCATCTTGTGGTCAATGTACTCGAGCACGATGCGGAAGAACTGCACGATGGCGATAATCAAACTCCCGAACGCTAGCGACCCGAAATGGTACCGGATCGTGCGCCACCAGGAGCGCAGCACGGGCATCGAGCGCACTTGGCGCTTATCGAGCGTCCAGTAGTACTCGCAGAACGCGCCGGCGATCGTCGTGTACGCGCTCGCTTGGATGAACTGGTTGGTCCACAGTAGCCCGAACAGGTGGTAGATCAGCAAGTAGTTGATGACGTTGTCGTCGTTGACCTGGGCCTTGATCGGCGTGAAGCCCGTGAGGTTCGTGGTTGCCGCGCTGATATCCTGGAGCGAGATCTCGGCCGACGTCGCAATGTACGCCGCTGCCACGAGCCAGTAGGCGAACAGACCCAGCGCAAAGATCGTCGGGATCAGTGGGTAGAGCGTGAGCATCGGCATGGACTGCAGTGCCTTGGAGGCTTCGCGGATGATGCCGATCGCGATGCGGATGCGGCTGCACATGAAGATGAGCACGAAGAGCAGCAGCACGTCAAACGCGATCATGACGTAGCACGCGACCGACCAGTAGTACACCTGGTCCTGTGTCACCTTGAAGCCCGATGAGTTGACGTACGTCGTCGAGGACGCGAGCATGGAGCTCGTCGTGGCCTCGGAGATGCCCATTTTTGCCATCGCGTCGGTCACGCGCGTGTTGGTCAAGATCCCGCCTTCGAACGCGCAGAAGACCGTGATCACGATCTGCATGATGGCCATGAGGATGATCACAAGCCAGACAAAGAGCCCGGCGCAGTAGCGCAGCATCACGAGCCAGAAGAACCCGAGCACCATAGCGAACACCCCGCCGCAGATCAAAATCGGGAACGCGGCCTTCTCGATGTCCCCGATCCAGCGCGCGACCATGTACCACTTGCGACTGAGCATCTCGTTCACTGGGTCCTGGCGCGCGGCCGTGACCTGCTTCTCCTGCTTGGATGTCTCGACGCTCGTGCAGTTCGCGCGCACGTCGAGCACCACGGTCGCGCAGTCCTCGTCCTTGCAGTCGACCATCGGGTTGAGCGTGTAGCTCGAGCCACACGTGCGCGTGGTGATACCCGCAGCGGCAAAGTAGGCTTCTTCGTCGGCGCTGCACTCGTCGGCGCAGCGCGCGTACATCTGCACCTCGATCTTGCTCAGCTCCATGCATCGGTAGAGTACCTCGGTGGTGTCGACGTGGAGCTTCCACGGGGAGCCCGCGGCCTCGTCTTCCTGAGTCGCACCCTTTGAGGTACTGAGTGAACCCACGGAGTCCTTGTTGACCGAGTAGTCCGTGTACGCGTGGATGTAGACGCCCGTGGCGGACTCATTCGTCATCGGGCAGTGCGAGATGCACACGCCGTAGAACTTCTTCAGGGTCGACGAGTCCGTAAAGGAGACCGAGGCGCTGCCGCCAGTCATTTGCAGCGCGATCAGGTCGTCGCTGAGTCGAGGGTAGATCAAGTACGGGTAGTCAGCGAGGTCGTAGGCTGGGACGTCGCCCTTGGCGCCCGCCTGGACGCCGCAGGTGCGTCCCATCCAGTCAGTACCGTAGACCAGCCGCTTGGGCTCGCCGTTCTTGTACCCGACGCCGGCGATGATCACCATGCCGACCCAGAAGAAGAGGAAGAGCAGCATGAACAAAATGTCCGTACACTTGCGGTTCTCGGGCTTGAACGGGTTCGCGCCCTCCCCATTGTCCTACAAAAGAAACAAGACGATCAGATTCACATACGAGAACCAATTTCAACAATGGTTGGGGTCGGAATTCGATAGAAGGAGGCTCACCGTATTGGCGTCCTCGGCGCGCTTACAGCAGCGGTTCCCCATAGCTTGGCGTCGGCTCTGTCGATGGAGAGAGGGATCGCGTCTATCAGTGTGCTGTCTGTCTGTCTGTCTGTGAGGTCGTCGCTTGCTTTTCTCTTTGTGGGGACCTCAATCTGCCAACTGGGCTTTGGCGAAAGGCAAAACGACCTTGGGTCGAGGTTTCACGACTTCCAACTCTTTTCTTCACAAGTGCCGTGGTAAATTTGGCTCACAATCGCTCGTAGACTCACTTGCAAATGCTTTGCTCAGCACTGTCGTTTCGAAACCCCTCGTGCCGTATCGCGAGGTCTAAATCTAAATCCGGGTTCTCGCGAGATGCACCAAGCCGAATCGTGTTTTTTTGAAGCGATCGGAATGAGATGACCGCGAGTGAGTCCCATGGGCTTTGCTCGCGAGTGACGAGAGTCGACCATTAGCGACGATGAGTCTCCAGCACTTCGCCCAGTTGTTCCCGCGATGCGAATGCCGCGCGACACCACCAGTGAAGCCTTCACACTGCTCTGCTGATCGGGTGTTGTGGTATTGACTGTGCTTGTAAGTTGAGCTCGTAAGCTCAGATCTGCCAGCCAAAACCATTTTCACATTTGGGGATTAAAGCGAAGGCATGTTTCCCAACAAACTATAATACCTCGAAGCCAGAGCTTGACTGGCGATTTGTTTCAGGTGTCTCTGGTGCCGAACATGTCGTGAAGAGTGTGGTCCGTCAATGGAGCCCCAGCGCGAGTCGTCGGAACTCTGAAGCAAAGCTACCGCTTTGCTGGGTTTTCCACGCGATAAAGCACGCTTTTGGGGCTTTCTTCTTAAAAATCCGACTGGAGTCGCCGGGAACACGTCGTTTCACGCGCGACAATGTCGAAAAAGGTCGAAAAGGCATGAAATAAGATGATGATGATGATAATGAGGTGTATTGAGGAACGCTTAAACGACCAGCAATATCCATCCCAAGCACTACCCCCGGAGGTGATGTCATGCTGGGTCGGGTCTATCTACGATGTCGTCACACGACACCCCGAGCGGCAGC
>JAASGK010000573.1:0-20622 GCA_023334195.1 Globisporangium emineosum
CCGAAGGGGCAGGGCGCCCAGCCGCCTTCGCGGCTGCAGGCGCAGATGGAGATTGGGCCTAACCCTTTGTGTTCATCGTAATGCTTGGGATGGATATTGCTGGTCGTTTAAGCGTTCCTCAATATACCTCATTATCATTATTATGTGCTCAGTGAGTCCGACTCAATACGTTTCTTCTGCATCGCCATGCTCCTTTGCTTGTTGAATGCTATGAGCTCCAGCCGCCTCGCTAGCATCGTGGTTTGTTAATTAGCAGAAAGGTTCCCCTTTATTGATCCATGCGAAAGTTGTCCCAGCTGCAAGAGTTCAAACGCTGGTGCGCAGTTGGTACTGAAGTACATACATTACAATGACTCGCATTCTTTGGTACTACGATTTCTGGCAGCAGTCCACTTTCTTGGAATGATGGAATAGCAGCTAGCGGTCGCAGAGCAAGTGGCGCAGTTGTCTATCTATCGTGTTCTATTCACATGGCCATTCACCTCGGAGACTTGACCGCAAAGTCGCTATCTATCTAGTGGCCCTCGGGCATGTAGCCGTTGTTCTTGTACATGTACGTGGACGCGTCGACGATGTGCTCGGCAAAGTCCCGGTACGTTTTCAGCGGCTCGCTCTTGATCGCGTCGGTCTTGCCCTTCTCGATCGGCGCGAGCTCGCCCGGGTCGCTCGTGAGGTTGAACACCTCGTAGGCGCCGTTGCCGTAGAACGCGTACTTGAGCTCGCCCGCGCGCACTCCTTTGGTGCCGCGCGAGAACGGGTTCTCCAGCACCACGGCGCGACCCTTCTCACTGCGCATCGCCGAGTGGCCGATGCCGTGCTGGCGGAACCCTTCCAGGCCGATCATGTCCGCGATCGTCGCGAGGATGTCGGTCTGCGACGTCAGCTCGTCCACCACCATCCCCTTCTGCTTCTCGGGGAGGAATGCGTCCGCGAGGATCATCAGCGGGATGTGTGTCGCCTCTTCGTACACGTGTGACGAGACGATGTCCATGTTGCCGTTGTGCTCCAGCCGGCCGTAGCCGTGGTCGCCCTCGATGATCATGATCATGTTGTCCATCAGTCCCTTCTTGCGCAGGTTCGTGATGAACGTGCCGAGCGCGCGGTCCGCCATGTTCATCGCGTTCAGGTACCGCTCGTTGTGCTCGGTGTACAGCGCAGTCATGTTGTCCGGCACAAAGTCCGCGGGAACGACCCACGGATCGTGGCTCGTGATCGTGTACACGTCCAGAAACAGCGGCTTGCGCTTTGGATCTTTCACGCGCGACTCCAAGTAGTTCTCCATCGCGGTCAAAGACACCGGGTCGTGGCGGCCCCAGGAGAAACGGTAGTCGTCGCTGTAACTCGCCTTCTGCTCCTCGCTCAGGTACTGCATCACCGCGTCCTGGTCCACGAGCAGGTCGAAGCCGTGGTTCTTGAAGAAACCGGCCCAGTCCTCCCACGTGAAGCTCACCGCCGACCAGAAGCCCGTCACGTACCCTCGCATCTCGCTCAGCAGGTTCTGGATCCCGCGCACGCGCAGCTTCGTGGACTTGATGTCTCGCACCGCCGAGCCGTCCGAAAACAACGGCATGATGCCGTACAGCGTCGACATGAGCGTCCGCGACGTCTGCAGCGACGGCGTGTAGTGGTTGCGGAAGAGCACGCCCGACTTGCTGATCTCGTCGAAGAGCGGTGACGGTGTCTGGTTGAAGCGCGCCTTCTTCTCCGCGCCGCCGATGCAGCCGAGGTAGTTGGCGCGCCACGACTCTAGGTTAATGAAAATGATGTCTGGACTGAACGCGCCGCTTTTCTTGCTCTCTGCGGTCGGCACAATGTCGAAGCGCTTGTCGCCTCGGTAGCCCAGCGTCTTGCGCCACAGCGGGAACTCGGTCGCCGTGCTGTTCTCGATCTGGAAAACCTCGTTCGGGCCGACCGCCTTGACGATGTTCCCGACGTGCTCGTCGCCCGAGAGCAGCTGCTGCGCCAGCGTGTTGGCCGAGTCGGGCGGGCGCAGATAGTTCTCCATCTGCAGCGAGAACATGGCGTTCGACATAAGGTAGATGTCGTTGCCGTTGCCGTCCAGCGCGATCGTCGTCTGCAGCGCCGTCATGTACACCGTCACGCTCAGGAACAGGTAGCGGAAGTTGAGCGACGTGAACGCGTTGAACACCCACGCCATGGTGAAGCCCGCGCGCGACTTGACGCCCGCCACTTTCTCGCTCTTGCGTTGCGGTTGCTGGCTCGGCGTCTCTGGTCCACCACTGCTGCTGTTACTAGATGAAGACGAAGCCGAGGAGGATAAAGCCTCGGACGCGCTCGCGTGGCGTCGGAAGCAGAAGAGCACGTCGAACTCGGGGGTTACGATCTTACCTTTGACGAAGCCGTAGGTCCACCAGCCCAGCGACAGCGCGTAAGATGCAAGGCCCATCGCGACTGCGGGCGTGAGCACCTCTGGGTTGAACACCGACGCCATGAACTGGTCGGCAAACATGACGTACATCTCGACAAAGCCTCGGTTCAGGCGAGGGTGGAACGTGATCAGCAAACAGAAATCCGCCAGCACCGCGAGCGTCGCCCACAGGAACGCAAACACAAACGTACTGACCATCGCCGCGCTTCCGAGAAAGAGCAGCACGTTACGGGAGATCTTGACGATCAGCGCGGTCTCGCGCTCGTTCTCAGCCTCCTGCATCGCGACGAGCAGGTACTGTCCATTCGTACTGCCACCGCTGCTGCTCACGCGGAAGCGCTCGAGCGCGCTCTTGACATAGAGTGCGAGGCGCACGATGAGCAGCGTCTGGAAGCAGATCGCGAGGTCCTGGAAGAAGCCGAAGACGCTGCCCTTGACGACGCTCGAGACGCCCAACAGCTCGGCGTTGCGGAAGACGTTGAGCCAGCGCGAGTAGAGCGGGTACACGAACAGCGGCAGGTAGAGCGCCGAGCTCCAGAGCGCGTAGTGCGCGTACTCGCGCAGGCGCGGCGGCAGGCGACTCGCGAGACCCGAGAGCTGCACCATGCTCGCCTGTCGGTCTATTTGGTCTATTGAGCTGTGTGGGTGTGCGTGTGAGGAGGTTGCACTTGCCTTGCGAGGCACTTTCGAGAGTGAGGCGGATGGGAGCGAGGGAGACCGCAGCAGGTTGCTGGATCTGGGTGGCGGGAGTGAGCGAGTGGGTTGGTGGTTGAGTCGCAAAAGAAACAGGCGATCAACAATCGGACGGTGGCGGCTAAGTGCGCACGGACTGGTTGCTGATTCGTAGTGCAGTATTCTGATAGTGTGAATTCGGTTTCTTTCAACCACTGACAGACGGACGGACACAGGATGTGGATTGGAGACAGTTCCGAACTTTTCGTTTTTGGAGGAGGAACTCTGAACATGAACCCACTTACTTGATACTGTACTTCCTCTCTCTTACGTATTGACACATGAATACATATGTACACACAGCCTTGTTTGTGCTGCACTAACGCACTGGACAAACTGGAATAACTGGAGTCACCAAAGTGATCAAAGCGCCTTGTTGACTCTCCAGCTGACTAGAAGGGTTTGGAAGGCTGGCTCGCTGCGCCACATGATCAACTGGTGGGTTGATGCGTACTTATCAGACCGCTAAGATGCAGACGACAGCAGCAGTAAGTTCGTTGATTTCAGTGACGGATGCCTTTCTGTTTTTTCTGCTCTTGCTGTTTGTATGTTGGTTTTCGGAACCCATGTCACAGATTCTTTGGTTGAGTGTTGTTTAAGTTCGCTTTTCGCTAAGGGTTGTGGGTTAGCTGGTGTCGCACTTCTAATTGGTCCAAGCTGGGTGCTTCCCCTTTTTGGTTCCAACGCAATCGCGAGAGTCCTGTGAACAAAGCTGATTACGCGTGAAAACAGCAGGTTTTGATAGGGGAGTGAGCCAGTGAGTGCACTTGACTCAACGGTGGTGTCTGGCAACATACGCTGCGCACATAAGTGTTCGCTCGGCTTCCTTCACTCCCCAAATGCGCGCGACTCCTCCGAACGCACTCCCTCCTTCGTCTTCTTCTGGACCGTCACAAAGACGAAGTAGCAGCAAACGAGATGGTTCGTTTCGTTGGATTAGTCTGATCTCAGAAAGTCCATTTTCCACTCACAAAATCCTCTTTCTTGAGTTATAAATCACTAAAAACTGAGATATTTGTCAGCAAATATACCAAACCCCCACGTGTCAAAGAACCCTTTTCCATCCAATATACGCATTATAAGAGGCCAAATATTCGTTTTTCTCCTTGTTGACAGGATCGTCATCGGTTTGCAAAGGGTGAACCTTTGTATGCAGGAGCCAATTATGCGGAGGACGCATTATTTGAGCAATAGGGTGCATGAAAGACAGCCCCTCCTCCTTGTTGCGAATAAAATAAATACCACCTCACCTGTCTCTCTCACGCTGAAAATGACATTCTGGCCCAATGCTCCAACCCCAACAAGGATCAGGGATAAACAGTTTGCCTGCTGAACTTGTACAGTTAGTTACCTCTACAAAAGGATGGAGTCAGTCCATTATTCTCCGCTTCAACCGGAAAGCGTGAGGCAAAGCGAGCAAAATGATCTCGCGCCCACCACCTGGTCCTCCGTAGCTGCACGTGCTCGCGAGAGCTCGGAACTTGTTGATGGGCAAGCCGCCGCCTGTCGAATCCGCCTCACTTTCCAGACTGCAACGAATATACCATCTGCACTAAAAGCAGCCGCCGCCAAAGCCAAAGCAGCATGTGCGCACGCTCGCCGCGCTCGCGTCCACTTCGATCGCGCCGTGCGCCAGCAGGAAGTCGATGATGCTCGGGATCACGTGCGCGTTGTCACCCTCTTTCGCGCACTCGAGCACACCGGCGCCTTGCTCGGTCTGTGCGTCAATGTTCGCGCCGTGACGGATCAGCACCTGCAACACGTCCAGGTACCCAAACAGTGCGGCAAAGTGGAGCGGCGTCATGCCCACAAGATCGGTTTCTGTCGAGACCTCCACTCGCTCGTTCACAGAGGCGCCATACGCCAGTAGCAGCTTGATGATGCTTGTTTGGCCAGTTGTCGCCGCGACGTGCAGTGCTGTGAGACCTGCAGATGTGCGATCGTTCAGGTTCGCATGGTGCTCTTGCAGCAAATACTCGGCTATGAGTGTACACCCAAGTCCAGCGGCCGTGTGCAGAGGCGTCGTGTCCCGCGATGCCAGCATGCCAAAGTGTGCTCCGATCTCGCAAAAGTATGCCACGACGTCCAAATGGTCGTTCTCCACTGCACTGATGAGTGCGTCGAATCTAGAATCGCGCTGGTACTTGTGCATCGACGAGGAATCGCTATTCTCTGCTTCTTTTGCGCGATCCTTGTCTGCCAGGTTGAATTCTCGATGTGTTGCCAATGCGTCTCCTCCACCATTGGCCGTAGTACTAAGATGCCTGTTCTGGAGCTCCACGATGTATTTCACAACGCTGGCGTGACCGTCCGCCGCTGCCAATGACAGCGGAGTGATCTTGGGGTCTGTGGGGTTCTGACGGTCAAAGTCGTGCGTGAAGCCGTGCTCCTGGAGGTACTGCAGGATACGCAACTGCCCGCTCGCAGCTGCGACATCGGTCACCGTCAAGCCGTCGAATCCTTCTGCATACAGGTCCGCGCCATTTTCCAACAGCGCTTCTACGACCGCCACGGCGCCATGAACCGCCGCGATGTGTAGTGGCGTGTACCCAAACTCGTCCTGGGCATCCACATTCGCGTCGCTCTCTGCCAACAGCCGCGCTGCGTCTTCGTCGCCGTTCTCTGCTGCAAAGTGTAAATATGTGAAGTCGCGATCGCTCTTCATTTTCTGGTTCACGTCCGCTCCGTTTGAGATCAGGTACTCCATGATCGCGAGTCTTTCTTTCAAGACCCCGGCGCACAGCGGCGTGACCTCAAACTTGTTCTTCAGGTCCACATCGACACCTTCCGAGATCAGATGGTCAAGCACCTCTAGGTGGCCATTGCTCGCGACTGCGTGGATAGGTGAACAGTGGGTATTCCAGCCAGTAGGATCCATTGCGATGAGGTATTTTACAACCTCTAGATGTCCATACTCTGCGGCTGCAAACAGCGGCGTGGCTTCGTCGATCGTTTCGGCGTCCACTCGTGCTCCACGACCGACGAGCAGTGAGACCATCTCCAAATCGCCTCGAATCGCTGCTCGATGCAGTGGTGTCGTCGCGGTCTTTTCGTCCCGGTTGTTCACATCCGCGCCGGCATCAAGCAGGACTTCGGCGACTTCAACGGAGCCTTGCGTGGCGGTGAAGTCCAGCGGCGTGATCCCAAACTCCATCGTGGAGTTCACGCGCGCGCCCTTTGAGAGCAAAAGTTTGACCATCGTCAAGTCGTCCTTCGTACACGCAGTGTGCAGCGGCCGCCAGTCGGCACCGGTTGCCTCGGCATCCGCGCCATGGTCCAGTAGGAAATCCACGATCTTGAGGTACCCTTTCCGCGTCGACCAGTAGAGCGCCGTGCAGCCCGTGCCATCGAGCGCGTTAATATTCGAGTTGTCTGCTTCCACGAGCGCCTTCACGACCGCCAAGTGACCATTCTTCGCGGCGCAATGGAGCGCGGACATCTCGTACTTGCCTCTCTGCAGCGCGATATCCGCCCCCAACCGGATCAAGAGCTCAACGACCTGCGCTTTCCCTTTCCCCGCCGCGAGCAGCAGCGCCGTGACGCCATTCTCTTCATCTGGGGTGTCCACGTCTGCATCTCCGCTCGTTATCAGTGACTGCACCATCTCAACGTCCCCTCGCAGCACTGCCGCGTGCAGCTCATGAACACCGTCTTCGATATTGAGTCCGCCAATGTCGCTCAGCCGCAGGTGGCTTGCGATGCTGCCGCGCTCCGAGTACGTGTCCTCGGGCAAGAACGCGGCCTCGCTCGCGAGCGCAGCGGCAAAGTCGCGCGCACTGGACGCGCGCACGATGATCGGCGTCTTGCCTCCTGCTGTTGCTGTCGAAGCGGTGGATGAAGATCCGGATTGTGGAGGTGAGGTGTCCGGGACGGCGCCGGCGCTCTCGGCGCCGGAGGGACGTGGCGGCAGCTGCGCGCGGGTCGCCATCGTGCTGTGTGATGCAACGGTTGTCGACTGGGCTCTATCAGACTGTAAGACTACAAGTCTGTCGATGAAGGTTAACGCTACGCTGCTGTTATTACGCGAGCGACTGGATACTTTGTGTGGCGCGGCGGGCTTTTCTGCGTCGCGTCGAAATCGTCATGCACACCCACGCAAAAGAGCAAAATGCGACCGACCACCTGCGAAATAAATCAGCAGCAAATGTGTGTCCGCCCAATCCTCTTTAATTGCATACAGCACGGGATGAGTGCAATCATTCTTGGCGAATGTGGACGGAAGAGCGCTTTGGTCCACATCCTGAAAGATTTGAGTCTCAGTAATAGCATATTATTCCGCTCTCTATTCGAGGTTCACCCGGGAAGCCTCCCATCTGCCTCTCTCTAATTGCATCAAATAGATAATTGCATAGTAATTGCACTGCATTCCCTCATCGAAAAGGCCGTTTTCCACAAGTTGGTTCGTGTTGCAGTGAGTAGTGCATTCACATGTCAACAACGGAAACAATTGCCAATTGCCACGATGACCCAAGCAGAAAGCCGAGTTTGCAAATGGTTGGTGCTCGTAAGCAGATACACGTGATTCTTAATCTTCAATTGCGCCATGGGCCTTGAGGAACTCGACCACCGTCGGGATCTCCTCGACGTTGTCGCACTCTCTGGCGCACTCGAGCGCACCTGTACCCTGCGACGTCTTGGCGTTGATGTTTGCACCATGCCTCACCAGCGTCTCCAGCACATCCAGGTGCCCGTACAGCGCCGCAAAGTGCACAGATGTCGTGCCATTCAGCTCGGGGTTCACAGAGTTTTCGACGGCTTCATCGACGGACGCTCCGTGCTTGACGAGCACGTCGACCATGTGCGCATGACCCGCAGTCGCAGCGTAGAGCAGCGCAGTGAGCCCCGCCGAGTTGCGCGCTTGGATGTCCGCGTGCTGCACATCGAGCAGGTACTTGACGATCTCGGCGCTCCCGACCGCAGCACCAGTGTGCAGCGCTGTCGTGTCTCTTGCCGCCAACATGGCCATACTCGCACCGCCAGTCTCACAGAGATACTGGACGATTTTCAACTGAGCACCTTCGATCGCACCGACCAACGCTTCGGTGCGCTGTGCGAGCTGAAAATCGCTTGCGGTACCGCTGGTGCTCTTCTGGTACTCAACGAGGAACTGGACAATGCCAAGATGACCTGCTGATGCCGCCAGTGACATGGGGGTCACGCCGTTGGTCTCTTTCTCAAAGTCCTGGGTCAGCCCATTGCTAAGGAAATACTGGAGAACATCCAGTTGACCGGTCGTCGCTGCAAAGTACGTGGCAGAGAACTGTTCGTTCTCGTCATCACCAGTACCAGTAATAGCGAAAGCGTCTGCACCATTCTCCAGCAGCATGTTGACGATGCCGACGTGGCCGTGCATTGCAGCAAGATGGAAAGCCGTGTGGGCAGTCTCGCCGGTCTTCGCATGCACGTCACCTCCACTCTTGACAATGATCTTCGCGGCGTCTTCGTGGCCAAGTTCTGCGGCGTAGTGCAAGCACGAGTAACCACCGGCTTGCTCGATCTCTGCATTCACGTTTGCGCCAACGGCGATCAGGAGGTTTACAGCATCCACTTGGTCGCGGATCACTGCGACACAGAGTGGAGTCAGTCCATACTCGTCAGGCAAGTCGACATCCACGCCATGCGCGATCAGGAACGTGAGCACGTCCGTGAATCCGTTCGCAGTCACTACGTGAATCGGAGACTTGTGCGCTTTCCACTGGGCGTCAAGACCTGACAAATACAGTAGAGCGTCCAAGTGACCGTGCTCCGCTGCTGTGTAGAAAGGCGTCGTGCCTGAACCGCTCTCGCTGTCCGCTCTGGCGCCGCGGCTGACGAGATACTGGATCATCTCTATTTCGCCGCGGAGCACTGCGAGGTGCAGTGGCGTCATCTGGCTTTCGCCCGCGCAAGTTTCAATGCTGGCACCGGCATCGAGCAGTAACCCAGCGAGCTCCACTGAGCCGTGGAGCGCTGCGTGGTGCAAAGGCGTGACGCCATCGCCCATCGCAGCGTTCACGTTCGCTCCTCGTGAGAGCAGGAGCTTGGCGACCGCCAAGTGGTTCTTCGTGCACGCAGTGTGCAGCGGATGCCAGCCGTCGCTCGTGACTTCCGTGTTCGCGCCGTGGTCGAGCAGCAGCTGCGCAATTTCCAAGTGACCTTCGCGCGCCGCACAGTGCAGCGCAGAGTAGCCGCTCGTGTTCATGTCGTTGATCTGCTGGACAGCAGCGCCTTGTGCCAACAGGAACGTGGCAATCGGCACATGACCCTGCAGCAAGGCAAACTGCAGTGCAGTGGGCTGGTTCTTGTTCTTGAGACTGACGCTCGCGCCTCTGGAGACGAGGAGCTCCACGACAGCGAGGTGGCCCTCACGAGCAGCTACGAGCAGTGGGGATGCACCAGCGGCGTCCAGCTCGTCCACGCTGTGGCTCTGCGACTCGAGAAGCGACTGCGCGAGCGCCACATCGCCACGGGAGGCTGCGTCATGCAATGGGGAAACTGTTGCTATACCAGCAGCAGACGGCTTGCCACCGTTTTGTCCAGCGGTGGCGCTTGCAGGCTCTGGCTCTGGGTCGCGCGCGGCTGCCGTCATCATCCTGGAGCTGGTTTGAGCGCGTGGAGCAAAATGTGACTCGGCTTGCCAATCAAAACAGGGGCTCTTATTTGGATGGGTTCCTCAATGTGCCAAAATTAGGACAACGAGGACAACTCAGATCCGAAGTGACCAAATTAGGGACCACTGTCTGGGTGGAAGCGCGTGCTGCTGATGGTGTTCCGGCGCTTTGCAGGTCACCTGATCGTACACGGGAAGCTGCTGAACCAGGAGCTGCTCGTGCCGCACTTTTGCAGAGTGGATGCTATCAGTAGCCGTCCGCACGGCCCCAGTGCGGACGGCTCCGCTTTGTTCTACCATATGAAGACGGACCTGTCGCCTATGTTGGCAAATAATTTAGGAATTTTTAGGTCCTCTTTTTAGGCACACGTAAAAGGCAGCCAACAAAATACCACCGGTCTGCGTCAGCTGATTTGATCTGGTGCAACACTCAACACGACTGAAAGCAGACAGTTGGACGCATGAAGCGCGGTGAGCACGACGACAGCGAACATGCAGCGGGCAGAGAGAAGCGCCGCTGCCACACGCAGCACCACTGTAGCAACACACCGTCCGCAGCTGCCGCACCTGCAGAGCATACGCCAAGTGGACCAATCCCGCGGAGCGTCGTGCGCGAGCTGGCAAAGTACAAGACGCAGAACCGTGCCGTCGTGAATGCAGTACGCAAATACTACCGCCACAACCGCCACACATCATGTACGGGCAACAGCGCGAGCTCTGCTGAGACTCTCTTCGAGTCGAGTATCCGACAAGGAGATCTGGAAACAGTCAAGTTGCTGCTGAGCAACGGCGTGCACGTGGATGTTGAGCTTGGAGATAGCAAAGGGGTGCTGCTTCCGCTCTATGCCGCATGCGAAGGCGGCCATCTGGAGATTGTGCGGTATCTCGTGGCCCATGGCACTCGCGTCGCGGGCGTGTACGGTGTATTTGGGAAGAAGAGGTCCAGCTCGGTCTCTGGCGTGTGCGAAGAGCTCGGCAAGTCGCCGCTGTCGCTTGCGAGCAGAGGTGGACACTTGGGAGTGGTCAAATGGCTGGTCGAGAATGGTGGTCCACCTGTGGACGATCAGGACTACGATGGGAAGACGCCGCTTGTGGGAGCTGTTCTCCGAGGAGACTTGGAGATCACTCGGTATTTGGTCACAAAGGGCGCAGTCGCCAGGGCAAAAGGAAACGCGAGCGAAAGTGCGTGGTACTTTGCTGTGGAAGCAGGGAAACGTCGAATCCTCGAGTGTTTGGTTGAGAGCGGACTCACAACTGATCTCACTGAGGACCCTCTCTTAGGATCCAGAGTCCTCGAGTGCGCCACGAAACAGGAGAATCTGGGTATCCTCCGGTACTTGCTAGCACTTGGGGTGTTCAGCGGTACCCAAATGAACGAGTGTCTCGGTATCGCGACAAAGTTGCAGAGTACGGAGATCATGAAGCTCCTGGTGTCAAGTGGTGCAAACGTGAACGCACGTGCTAAGAGTAGTGGAGTGGCGCCTGTATTCCACGCGATTCGAGACGGCACTTCAGCGGAGACGACGACCGAGACGCTTCTGTCGCTTGGTGCTGATATCAGCAGAACAGCCGACAACGCTGAATATCCCGCACTTCACCTCATGGCAATCTATGGGCGTGTAGACCTGCTCAAGCTTGTGCAGCGTGTGTGCGGCGGCGCTGCAGCCTTCAACACACCGAGCGGGGAAGAAGAGTACACTCCGTTGCACTTGGCTGCTTCGTATGGTCATGTCGCTGTCGTGGACTTCTTGCTGGAGGTGTTGCCGCCAGCAGATTTCAATGTCGCGCTCAACGTGGAAATGAACGACGGGAACACAGTGTTGTACCTAGCTGCTCGGAGAGGGCATCTCGATGTGATGCGCTTGTTGGTATCGAAAGGTGCGGCGGCGATCAACCCCCGAGCCAACCGCCATGGCGGACCAAGTGCGCTCGTTTGTGCTGCCGAATCTGGTTTGGTTGACGCGGTGCAGTTCGTGTGCGAGATTAACGGTGATGAAAACGTTCAATGGGAGCGTACGGATTGTGTGAATGCACTAAGTATTGCAGCGAGACGAGGCGATTCGGACATCGTCGAGTACCTGTGCGAGTTGTGGAAAGAAGCGGATTTCAACACCGAGGTGTACGATATGACTGCGCTGCGAGAAGCTGTGATCTACGGGCGTGTTGACGTCGTCCGCGTGCTCCTAGCGCACAATGTTCATGCAAGCGACGACCAAGCCCAGCTGTCTGCCTTGGTTTGCCAAGCGATCGTGTCGAAGTACACTGGCGTTATCGCGTCTATGCTTGTTAAAAAGGGAGCGTGCGTCAACGTCCCATGCGCTCGCATCATCGATGATGTGGCTCTCGAGCTGACGCCGCTGCTCGTCGCTGCTGGTTGCGGGAATCTGGAAATGGTGAAGTACCTGTGTGAGAATGGAGCAGACGTTGAAAGCGTGAGCAACCAGAACGAGACGGCACTCTTCTTCGCATCCGCCTGGGATAGACTCAACGTCGTGGAGTACTTGGTGTCAAAACAGAATGCGAATATCCAGAGTGTAAGCTCGTACGGGTACACTCCCGCAGAGGCGGCGTTCGCCAGCAAACACGACACGGTCTATTTATACTTGGCCAGCCATAGAGCCGCACCTCCGAAGCGAGAGTTTCTAGAAGAAGACTCGTACGATGAGTTGCTCATCGAAGTAACCGAGCCTCTGACGGGAGACTTGGCGGTAGACGTTGCGTTCTGGCGCCGGAAATGCGCGGTTGAAACAGTGCTCATTGGAGGCTTCCCACTTCTCTGATGGCGATGTCAGAGGCGGTGAACACTGACATCTGAACGAAGTTTGCTAAACTTTTGCTGAATAAGGTAGGTTGCGAGTGTGGCAGGCGAGTCTGATTCCGACATCCTGCTTGTGGGCTGGCTGGGGTTTTCACAGGTCTCTGGTGCTCTGTGACGAAGAGCATGGGGAAGCGCTTCTCGCCAACTGTATAGTTGCGGATTTCGCAGTTGACGACGTAGACTTGTTTGAATTTTTTTACAAGATTCGCATGAAGCAGCTCCACTTCTGGGTAGTCATGGCGCGATTTTCCCAACAAGAAATCCTACCTACTACGCAGTAATATCACTGACAATTTGCCTGGGAACTCGTTCCTTGCACGAAAACACCAAAGCCTTCCGCCCCGATCTCTATGAAAGACACGCACAAGTCCGGACATAAACGCGTCGTCTGTCAACTTTCCTCCTCCCCAAAACTATCTTCGAGCCCACACAAGCAATCGCAAACTTCGCCGTCCGTTAGTTTGGTTCCTCCGAGAACTCTGGAAAATGTATTTCGGTCGACGAGAAAGCAGGGAGCAGCACAAACGACCTTGTCTACCAATGAACGATGGTCGTTCCTGGAGGTTCTTCACTGAGAGAGCGTCATGAGTACACCACCACCACCACCAGAGCAAGCGATCATCATACCGACGGTAACATGGCGAGCCCAAGAGCTAAGCTTTAGTTCAGAAGAAGGCGTTAAGGCTGTCGAAGCACCACAGCGAGGTAATGATGACCAGGTTCCCAGCGACCGCAAGCCTATGAAAGAAATCCGGACTCGACTCGCGCTGACGCCACAGCCACACAAGCTCCATTCGCTACTCGTTCTCGTGCTCCTGGGCTGTCTCGTGTGGACGCTCTGGTTCATCTTGCTCACGATCTACCCGAACCACACGGTGGACCGGGTCATGTGCCCCGAAAGCTTCGCTGACGGCAAATTTCTGGCTGCTGGTTCCGCCAGAGCGCTCGCTTTTTGTCTCTGGGATTGTCGGGTTTGCAGCCGTGTTGGTCAGCTATGCCACTGTAACTGTGAGACTCCTGACCTGGTGGAAACCGAATGCAAAGGTCCGCGACATAGCAGTAGAGAACACGAGCACCTGGCTAGCAGCACCGCGCTCGATTTTGAGGAAACTGAAACTCGTGAAGTCCATTTCGAGGATTGGGTAGAGTCCGGAGAGTAGCGTTGGGCTGAGAAGCACGGTGAAGCTGATTGCTGAAGTGGCTCACGAAGACAGCAAGGTTCGGAAGTTCGCGGTAGGTCCATGGAGGTCTTTACAAACCTAGTTGTACCTTTGCTCTGACCTGACAATGCTTGCTTGTTCAACCGACATATTGCAGAACGTGTGGATCAAAGTACTCCAGTGCAACGGCACGGTGTACCGACAATATGAGCTTCCTGGGGACCCGCCGCGCACGGGCATGTGCTACAATATGCCCGTCACGTGCAACGGCAACATCCTGCCGATTAAGATGCGAGACGGCAGATGCAAGAAGGAGTCGGCGAACCTTGCAACCCAGTGCACGAAGCCTGGCTCGAGTGTACGTGAGCGGTGGGGAGATGTTCAGACAAAAAGACAGCGCCAAACGCGTTGGGCAACGCGCTGGTCCTTTCTTCAGTAGTATGCCGAAGCAACACTGTTGCGATCCGAACCCTTTGCGAGAGATGTCTTGGACGCTGGCGATCGCAAACGGTTTGAAGTTGAAACCGAGTGCCGAACAAAACAGCAGCTATTTTACAAATATATCCAGAGAGCCATGTTATTGCGTTAGCGATACAGATACGTGATACAGCAGGTTCGTGGTACCCTCATCGCTAAAGTAGTGCACGCGCTCGTTCGGGTCGAACTACTTCTTCAGTCAAAATTGAAGTGGCCATTGTCGTGGCTGAGCGAGACCGTGAGCCTCATGCCCTGCGTCTGGAGGGCAAGTTCAGGTTTTGCAGTATCTGGAAGCCAATTGATTCCGATAAACACGGCACGTCGACGACTGCAAAGCTCAAGCCTCTCACAGAGGCGGGCTCACTTGAGACTATGGAGTGCTATCTCGTACAGGTTGCTGCTAGCAGGGTGGTGAGGCTGCGCCATTTACACACCAACGGCCCTGTGCGCAGATTGAACAAGCCGAGGTTGCAAAGCACTTTGTGTGAGAGTGGCAACCTTCCCGCACAGGATGGCGCCTCGAGTGATCCCTCGTTCGTGGCTGCGCAAGGTTCAATAGATCATACCTGCTCGAAGTCAGATATCGCTAGTCGCACTGCTGCTCGCAAGTCTTCGGAAACCTTTTTTTGTCCAACTTGACTTCTTGATCGAGACACACACATGGCTGCGCGATTTTCAATTTCAAGTGTGTATTTTATACGGGTGTTTTATCTAGAAAATGCAAATACAAATAGTTCCTATTTGTTCATACCTTCCTTCTCTTCTCATCTACAAATGTCGCGACTTAGTTGGTCGCATGCTCCACAAGACGAGCGTAGAGTCCATTTTGCGCCAGCAACTCAGCGTGTGTACCCTGCTCCGCGATCTTGCCGCCGCTCACAACACAGATCTTATCAGCCTTGCGGATCGTAGACAGACGGTGCGCGATGATGATTGTCGTGCGGCGCTTCAGAGCCACCACCTTGTCCAGCGCCTCTTGCACGATCTTCTCGCTCTCCGAGTCCAGAGCACTCGTGGCTTCATCGAGCAACAGGATCTCGGGGTTCTTGAGAATGGCGCGCGCAATAGCGATGCGCTGCTTCTGACCGCCAGATAACTGTTCGCCCTTCATGCCCACCTGAGTCTCGTAGCCGTCTGGGAAACGCGTGATGAAGTCATGCGCGTTCGCCATCTTCGCGGCAGCCTCGATCTCTTCTTTGGAAGTCTCGAGACCGTACGCAATGTTCTCCGCGATGGTGCCGATGAACAGAGTTGGCTCCTGGCCGACCAGACCGATCTGACTGCGCAGCCAGTTCAAGTTGAGGTCTTTGAGGTTGTTGCCGTCGAGGAGCACCTCGCCTTGCACCGGGTCGTAGAAACGCTCGATCAGCGAAATGCAGGTACTCTTGCCACCACCTGATGGACCGCAGAACGCAACCGTCTGTCCAGCTTCAACGGTCAAGTTGTAGTTCTTCAGCACGGTCACTTCAGGACGAGTTGGGTATCGGAAGAGAATGTTCTTGAACTCGATCTTGCCCTCCACCTTGGCAGGCTTCGTGCCCGACTCGTCAAACGAGTCAATCGGTAGCTCGCGGTCACGAATCGCAACAATAGCGCGACCAGACTTAATCGCATGCTCGGACTCACCAAGGAACGAAGCAGCGTTGCCAACACCTTGAGCAGACATCATGATCGCCATCAGCGTTCGCATCATCTCCTTGAAGTTGATGTCTCCTTTGTCAACGAGCTGACCACCGTACCAGAACACCAATGCGTAGGTCGCGAATACGATGAACGAACTGAAACCGAGTGCGAGGCCGTTGATCTGCGATTCACGACGGCCTTGTTTCAGAGGCGCTTCCAGTAAAGCTGAGAACTTGTCCGAGATCGGCTTTTCCAAGTTGAGAGACACCACCGTGCGGATGTTACTGAGTGCTTCCGAGGCGTGCGCGCCAACGTCCGCAAGCTCATCGGACAAACCGCCGCTACCACGCATCTGCTTCATACGGAAGATTTGGCCCATCAACAACAATGGGAACACCGCCAGCATGATCAACGTCAGCAACCAACTGCCAGTCGCGAACGAAATCACCAACGCCGCGATGAAAGTGAAAGCAGCCTGGACAACGCGACCCTGAGAATCACCCGAGATCAGAGCGACCTTCGTAGCGTTCGTAGACAAATCAGCGGTCAAAGCACCAGTCGCGTTTTTCTTCTCGTCGAAGAACGCAATGTTCTGACGACAAAGAGCAGAAAAGTGCACATCGCGAAGGCGGGACGTCAGCTTCTCCGCCATGTACTTGAAGCAGAAGTTCTGAATCGTTGTGAACAGGAAAATCACAACCGCGCCGCCGACGTAGCAGAGACCGTAGATCGTGACGTCGTCGGACAGAGAATCCAGGTGCGAGTGCAGTCCATCGTTCTTGAATTGCTGGTACTTGAGGGTCATCGTCGCAACCATCTCACTGATCAAGATAGCCGAAGAAGGGAGCGCGAAACCGTTAACACCAGCGGCAATCATACCAATGACGAAAAACTTGCGCTCTGGTCGGCTGAACGCCATCGCATCGAGAATGGTGAAATTACCCTTGAGAGTGCTTTCGTTGTTCGCGATTTCAATATCACCAGCTCGGTCACTCTTCACGGATCGAATGCTCGACTTGCGAACCATCTCGACAACCTCGTCACCAGCACGAGCATTCGCCAATTCTGCAGCGGCAGCCTCAGCTTCTTCTTGCGCCTTCTCTTCCTGGATAGTGTACAAGTTGCGGTACACGCCGTTCTCAATCTGAACCAAACTGTCGTGGGGACCTTCCTCGACAACACACCCACCAGCCAACACCACGATCTTGTCCGCGCGACGCACCGTGCTCAGGCGATGCGCAATCACCAGAGTCGTCATCTGCGTCTTGTCCATCAAGTCGTTCAGCGCAGCCTGCACCACACGCTCGCTCTCAGCGTCCAGCGCACTCGTGGCTTCATCCAGCACCAGGATCTTCGGTTCACGCACAATTGCACGGGCGATAGCAACACGCTGCTTCTGGCCACCCGAGAGCGAAATACCCTTCTCGCCGACCAGAGTGTCGTAGTTCTCTGGCAAAGACATGATGAACGTGTGCGCGTTCGCAAGCTTCGCGGCAGCAATGACTTGCTCACGAGTGATGTCAGTTCCACCGGCAGCAATGTTGTCGGCGATAGTGTTGGCGAACAACACCGGCTCCTGCGACACCATGCCGATCTGCGAGCGAAGCCACTTGACGTTCAGGGTCTTGATGTCGCGACCGTCCAAGAGGATCGTACCGCTAGTCGGGTCGTAGAAACGCTCGAGCAACGCGATCAGCGTACTCTTACCACCGCCACTTGCACCAACGAAAGCGACAGTCTGTCCACTTTCGATCGTCACGTTGTAGTTCTTCAAGATTTGAGCGTCCGGACGGCTCGGGTACGTGAAGTTGATGTCGATCGCCTGAATGCGACCACTGCAAGAGTCAGGGATGATGCCGTCGTCCTTCGAGGCATCGATCTTTGAAGGAGTGTCGAGGATCTGGTACAGCGCAGCAGCCGCACCGCGAGCTTCAGCGACAGCAGAGATGTTTGGCGAAATCTGCGCGAGCGAAATCGTACCGAGCAGCACACCGAAGAACGCTTGGAACACCTCACCAGGCGAAGCCTTGTCGTTCGCGACCTTGGAGCCGCCGTACCACAGACCAGCAGCGTACATGACCCAGATACTGCCCATGAACAACCCAAAGATAGCCGACGTGTACTTGGCAAGATCAATGTTCTCCGTCTCCGCGACGAGCGCTCGAGTGTTGTACTTTTCAATCGCACGCTTCTCTCCGTTCAAGGACGCCACGGTACGGATAGACCCGAGCGTTTCTTCAGCGACAGCACCGGCTTGCGCGTACATCTTCTGCGAGTACTCGGCACGCGATCGCATAATGCGAAGAAGGTATCCGAGAGACAGCGCCATGACCGGCATCACACACGCCATGACGAGACTCATGTCCCAGCCGCGCGAGAAACCAATGATGTAACCCGTGAAGAACTGGCACACGTACTTGAACGAGTCGCCGAGCTTCTGACCCATACCATCCTTGATCTTGACTGTGTCACCAGTCAAACGCGAAGAGAGCTGCAGCGCATCCGTGCTGTCGTACCACGAGATGTCCAAGTAGAGCATGTGCTTGAGCGCTTCGTCACGCAGCGCCTTCATCTGTCGCTCCGCGGTGTGTGCGAAGAGCACGAACGCGACGTAATCGGTCACGAAGAGCCCGATCGCGATCAGAAAGTAGTCGAGCGCCGCCGAGTTGACGGCGTCGGTGTCGACTGGCTGGCCTGCCTGTCCGAACGCTGTGATCGCTTTACCGAACACCAGCGCCATGCACGGGAAGAGCGCACCGTTGATGCCAGCCATGATCACGCCGATGCCGAGCAGCACCTTGTCCATCGGGGTTGCGTACCGGTAGAGCTGCGAGAACGGCATGGTCGGCGCGCTCGGCTTCTTCTTCTTCTTGCCGTCGTCCGACGCATCGTTGCTGCCGCTGTCGCTGCTGGTGGTCTTCTTGTCATCCACTTTCAGCGATGTGGTGTCGAGCGCGCGGGGCGTGGCCACCTGCACGTACTGCGTCTCCGAGGCGGCGGCGGCGGCGTCGTCGTCCAGCGGCACACTGCGCGCGGTCGTCGGGGAGGCCGCCATACTAACTTGCTAGTACTGTACGAGCTGCTTTCCCTTCTGTGTGAGTGTGTGGTGTGTGCACTTGGAGGCAAATCCGAGAATGCGGGCTTTCCTTTTTCACGGTTTCACCTCTGCTGAGTGTCGTTCGTTGGCTCTGAATCGGTCGTTTGACGGAGAGCGAGATGGACAACTGGCTGGGTTGCGGGATTACATTGCACACAGGGAGGGAAAAGATTACTCAGTGCAGTGATTGCATCCGCCGTGGATTAGGTTTGTTGATTGCACCTTTGCCTTATCCTAACTGAATATCAGTGCACTCGCATCGAAATATACTGATGACTATTGTTGTCTATATTGTGTATTTGTTGCTCAAGATATATACTGAATTAACAACTCTGTGCTGCCGTTTGAAGCCAGAATATCGAACACACATCACACGCTCAAAAAGCGGTGTCACTGCTGCCCTTTCTCTTTCGCTGCAAAAATGACCAAAAGGTGCATTTTTGTCCGCTGATGAGTGGACGCAAATATACGTGTATATCCGGGTAAAGAATGCTGCGACGGGGCGTTTTAATACAGTTTCAAAGACTCTAGAAATGTACCCCCGGATATTGGTATACTATCACACATTGATTGCGGTCGGGCGTGATTGTGTTCATTTCGAGAGTGTTTGTTTGTTTATGTGCAGAGTGCCCTCCCAAAACAACACGCTCATTCGCAAGTGCGTGATTTTGGGCTCCTCCCAAAATTCAGCTTGGTCACAGGGATCATTTTTTTCAGCAACTTTGCTATCCGCAACTTGGCGACTCTCCTCACTTTGTCGCACCAACTCGTTGCTTCTGGATGCCGGCTTTCTAGCATTCATTCCTTCGCTCGTTCGCTGTCATGCTCAGCAGATACACAGATGTGTGTCTGTCCACAAAACACACGCTCTTCGTTCGTCTTGTCTTGCTAGAGCAGCGGGTCCATCTGTTTTGATGGAGCAGAAGCACGATGTGCGTGATGTTGAAAGGAGTTCATTGTGAGAGAGAAAAAGAGACACAGATAGAAAGCTCTCTACCATATGAAGAGCGTGTGTGCACCTTCACCAAGTGGCGTTACGCCAGGAGCTCTCTCGAGCAACCACAATATTCAACGTGCAGTGTATAATACGAGTACACTACAATAGCAATTCCATGCATCGCCAAAAGCTGGTGGATTGCATTGCATCGCGATACAGGAGAGCCGGATTTGTAGAAAACCGAAGCTATTGGCCAAAGCCCAAATGGCTACACTTTTGCCATTTGATGCGCATTGTCGCGACCCAATCTAAGCGATCCGCACGTGATGGATGGGGCCGATGGTGTGCGCTTCGCTAGTCTCAAGTGACGAATTTGAGTCAATTCATACTCAACAACGAAACTCTTGGCCCATTCAGAAACGGTATTGCAAATGTGCATCCACACAAGAGTCATATGATAAAAGTAAAAACTGTATTGATTGGGCTATTTAAAATTCGACAAAAAGATGGGTTTATTACGACGAGGCAGACTCAATGAGCCCCGCGTAGAGCCCATTGAGCGCCAGCAACTCGGCGTGTGTACCCTGCTCCGCGATCCTGCCGCCGCTCACAACACAGATCTTGTCCGCCTTGCGGATCGTAGACAGACGGTGCGCGATGATGATTGTCGTGCGGCGCTTCAGAGCCACCACCTTGTCCAACGCCTCCTGCACGATCTTCTCGCTCTCCGAGTCCAAAGCACTCGTAGCTTCATCGAGCAACAAAATCTCGGGGTTCTTCAGGATAGCACGCGCAATGGC
>JAASGK010000574.1:0-20570 GCA_023334195.1 Globisporangium emineosum
AAACAAAGTAGCCTTCAGCTTCTTATAACCCGTTCAACACGATGCATCTGTTCTTTTGCTCATACCTCTCATCGTTTTTTCGCAAGACCGAAAAATAGATCGGTTTGGAGAGGGTGCGGAGACTTTTTACAGCCACAGTAGGTTGGGGACAAAAATGCAGTCAGGTTGCTCATTCAGATAGCGAAATATTAAAATAATTCGTTGCTACAATAGTTTCTAGCACGGAGTAACCCAAACTCAACAACTCGATTTTCAGGATACGCATTTTATTCTCACTGCAAGAGCACCTGGCTCTCCTTACTAACAAGCTGGGATGTCCTTCTCGCCGACCACATCCTGGCTGTATCGCGTGTAGCACGTGGGGTGCGGGTTCGGGAGGTTACTCCCATCGCCAGCCGTGGAGCTCGACGTACCCAAGAAGTTGTTCGTCGTGCCGGTCATTGCAAACGGCGCGATCGTGAGCGTGAACACCTGGAATTGCTTTGGTCGGATGCCGGCGTTGTCCAGTCCGCAGTTTTCCCAACCGACGCCGTTGATGCCGATGGTGTACTCCCAGAAAGTCTGCGTGAACTCGATCGCGAGCTCGCCGAACTGCCAGTTGGTCGCCCCGGCGTTGCACGCCATCTCGACGTTGCGGATGCACTGCGCGCCGTGCATGTCAAGAACACGTAGTCGATCTTCCCCGTGGGCTTGATGTCGAGGCGCGAGTTGATCCAGTTGTACCCGTGGACCTTGTTGAGCACGCGGACGCCCGTGTAGACGTCCTTGGCTTTCTTGCTCTCGTTTACGTACGTGCGCCACGAGAACTCGCTGTACTGGGTGCCCATGCCCGCCATGCCCGGTTTCGTGCCGTCGAGGTACGGGTCCGAGGTGAACTTGACCGAGCACTTGCGCGCGTCCACGTTCATGTCCGTGAACTGCTGGTACACAGAGTTGTCGGTGGTCGTGTACGCAGCCTTGCCGTGGTGGTGGACTGGCGCCGCGCGCTTGTGCGAGTTGAAGCAGACGCTCGTGCCGTTCAGAGATGACGCGAGCGAGTCCACCTCGTCAGTGCCGCAGATCTTAGCGACCGAGTGGTGGTGGCGATGGTGGTGACGGTGGTGGCTAGAAGCATAGACAGTGGTGCTTGAGACCGCGACCTGGGTCGCAGCGGCCAACGCGCAGAGCTTTGCGAAGAAGAGCTTCATCGTTACTAGAGCGGCTTGCTTAGGGTAGAGTCACGCAAATTCGGGAATGAGCATCGACTCGCACAGCGAGCGAGCCACAACAACCGTGGCTGGTGAAGGGGGACCCTGCCTGACACCCAGCACAAATCAGGGGTCGAATATCCTGCAGAATTGCGGATACGCAGCTTGAGGAACCAGGACTCGAGCTCCTTGGAAACTGATTTGAGTTCGATTTGGTATGAGTTGGGAACTGATTGTTAAGATTAGGCTCGAGCGAGGCAGAGGGGACGAGGCGAGAGGAAAGAGGAAAAACCAAAAAGTGTATTTAGGCTTGTTAAATGACTGCTTGCATGTGGCAGGCCAACCATCCTTCGTGGTGGTTGACTCTCAATGGAGCACAATTGTCGAGTCAACACGTTGACTCGGCTCTGAACCACTGTGAGTGGGTTTCAGTATACAAATACAAAGATTCAGTATATTCTGGTTAGAATGTAACCGGTCTTGAACCGTACTTTAGATGGCTGGGAGTTTTAGAAATTATTACTCTGGAGAGATTTGATATTCTTTATGATAGGGGACCACTAATATGTGTTTGGCTGTACTTTTGATTTCATTCTGAACACTGATTCGATCACAGAACAGGCACAGCGTCAACATTCACACATGTCCGAACCGCGTCTTAGGCTCGGAAAATACCACCACGCCTGAGGTGACTGCAGTGAGTACAGGTCACTCACAGCTGCTCTTCTTGTAAAGCGGAGTCACTCGAGTGATTTAAGACAGCGGAGTCCAAGAAACACGGGGAAACCGAAGACCTGAGAACCTGTCTCTCCACTTTGAAGTATCCACAAGCATCATCCGAGCACACACCACTTCAGTAGTATGTTGTAATCAAGGACGTGAACGCTCCAGCCTTCTAGTGTTGGAAGGGTCCTCTTCATTTTGGTACCCCAGTATCATCCTAGGTGACTTGTTTTCCTGGCCTGGCAACAAGTATCTCTCTCATTGTGGTCACTATTGGTCTTCAGACCCGACTCATACTGTAGCTTATCCAAAAGCACCCTAATTTGATAGCGACCCGAGTTCGGCATTTTTGGGAATACACTACCCTAATTTGTCAGTTGCTGAGTTTGGGAATTGCATTTTACTGACATATTAGGGTACTATCACATCCAAATGCAGTGATTGGTTGAAAATGGGGCTGCTCTTAAAAGCCGGTATGTGTACCGGTAATCGCCTTGCGTCGTGGTTGTCATCAATCGTTTGTTATTCGTTGGCTCGCGTGACGATTTTACTGGTAATCGAGTTTTTCAAATCAAATCGCGTGACGATTTTGATTGCTTGTCTGTCAGTTCTGCGATCATTTTGTGTTTGACTCGAAACTTGGCACTTGATTCTCATTTCAAACGACGATTTTATCCACAAGGGAGTGTGGAGCGCCTTCACATAGTGCTGGATTCACTGTTTTTGCTGATCGTCAGAAGAGCTTCAACGCAATGTGGCTCAGAATCCTTTTGTATTGTAGTGCTGCGAATACTGCACGGTGCAGTCTGCACCTTATAGTATTGGACCCTAGAATGAAACACAGGGAGCGGAAAGAGGCCGACCCCAGCAGCTGGGTGCTTGAGCGTTCCTTTCGTGCTTTTCTTTTGGTTCGCGTCCGCTCCCATTCTTTCTCTTCTTTGCCGCTTGTGGACACAAGCTCGCATTATATTGAAGGCTACAAATTGTCGCCCTTCAGACTCTGCCATTTTTTCTCGCTCAAAGCGGTCCGTGTTCTTCGGTACAGTACTGTAGTTGTCACCACAACAAGGTCGCCACGTTGTCAATGATCAAGCAAAAAAGAGGCGACAAACATCCAGTTCACCTTCACTCTCGTATGTATTTATACAGTGGACACCTGGATACAATGAAGGTCTAAAACTTGAAGCAATATCGATCAATTTATAAATAATATACAGTTTTACAGGTCAATCACCCAAAGAACCTTCCGCAGTGAGGAGCAACCCACTTCGTTCGTAACGTTCCCACATACGAGTCACGATTCAAATGTCCAAATACATATATCTTTAACATATATTAACATATTCAAATTCCGAAGTGTAGTCTTAATTAAGCAGTAATAAATCAAATTTTGAAATCAGATAATCGTGTCTTGGAACGCTCGGACTCTGTGTCACCCAGTGTCCAACTCTCGCGGGTGTGTTCAGTTCAGTCCACCCCGTCCCCTCCATACAAATCCACTCATTCGCGCCACATGCCAGTCCAGACAGGCGCCGACTGCTGCATGTCCTTGGTGGACAGCTACACAAACAAGCCAAAGGCTGATCTGTCTGTGCCAGCTGCCGGTGGGTCTGCACGCGCCATTCAACAAGTGCCACGCGCGGAAAGAGCACACACCATCACGCCCGTCGTAGTAGTGTCCCTTTGCCCAGCGTTACTCTCTCATTAGCAGCAGACAACCACAAGACAACCACAAGACAACCAGCATGCGCTCGTCCTTAGCGCTCTCAGCGCTGCTGGCAATCGCCAGCAGCTCGTCTCTGTATGGCGTCGCTATGGGAAACGACTACTTTGAAGGCGACGGCACGGCGTACACGCTCGGCGACACGTCGGCCGGCAACTGCAACTTCATGAGCGCGCCCGCGGCCGCTTCGAACAACTACGCGGCGCTCAACGACCCGCAGTGGGCCAGCACCAAGAACTGCGGCCGCTGCGCCGAGGTGTCGTGCAACGACGCGAGCTGCACGGACAAGACCAAGACGGAGACCGTGTACATCCTCGACCGGTGTCCCGAGTGCAAGCACGGCGATCTGGACCTGTCGCCCACGGTATTCACCAAGATCACGGGCCAGGGCCCCAGTCGCCTCAAGATCAAGTGGAAGTTCGTTGATTGTCCGGTCTCCGGAGGCATCAAGTACTGTCTGAAGGGCGGGAGCAACAACTTCTGGACCGCGGTGCAGCCGGCCAACACCGTCGCAGGCGTCAGCAGCCTGCTCATCAACGGCAAGACGCCCACGATGGTCGACTCAGCCTACTACTACTTGCTGAACGGCAACGGCGCGGTGCAGACAGATCTGGGTAGCGTCAAGGTCACGCTCACGTCGGTGGGCGGCGAGACGGTTGAGGAGACCGTGGCGCTCACTGCAGGCTCCTGCACGGACGGCAAGCTCCAGTTCAAGACCGGGAACGCCGGCGGGTCGAATGGAGGCGGCAGCGGACAGCAGCAACAGACGACGAGTGCACCAGCGACCACGACGGCAGCGCCAACGACGCAGAAGCCTACGACGGCGCCATCGACGCCCACACCAACCAAGCAGAGTACGGAGATCGAAAGCGACGCGGACAGCACGACCACCACGCCGGAGCCAACGCCCTCGCCGTCTCCTAGTACTACTACTGCCACAACGACCACGACGAACTCCACGTCCACCGGCTTCACGATCCTCGGATCCGACGAAGCGGGTCAGCCAGGGACGGTCTCGGCGCCGGACGAGTCCTCGAGCTCGGCGTTGCAGGTGCTCACGCCCGCGCCTGCGAATGAAGACCGCTCGATCGAGAGCACCGACAGCGCTGGGTCCTCCTCTAAGAGCGCCAACGGCGGCGGCTCGGACGGCAATGTGAACAACGCGAACACCAAGTCCACGGCCGGCGACAGCAGCACGAGCCCCGTGCTGATCGTGCTCGCGGTCGCGGCGATCGTCGGCGTGGTCGCGCTCGCGATCGTGGCCGCGATCTCGCAGAAGAAGAAGATCGACGACAAGCGCGTGGACCGTCAGGACCACGCCATGCAGCGCTCGTTCGACAACTTCGCGTCGCCCGTGCGCGTCAACTCGGAGATCGCCGAGCTCTAAGCGTGTCGGGTACTCTGAAGAGCTGCGAGCAAGGAGGGACCTGTGGAGAGAGGTATCAAATCATCATATCATATCAGCGCGCAGCACCCACGAGAACCCCCAAGTATATTTGTATGAGTCAATGACAAGAGAGTGTGAGCGTCCAGGAGAACAACTGCGCGAGTGTGGAGGGCTGAAGGCTGAAAACGAACCTTCTCCTCCACTCGATACTAATTTGTTTTGCTATAAACGTGACGTGCGGGGAAGAAGAGAAGAGAAATCTATCTACCAGTCTGACAACTTCTTGCGGTCTTTTCCACGAACGTTGTTTTGATACTAATATGTACGATGTTGGAACTTGGAACTTCAAACCAGGAAGCAAGAGGAAGGACTGGGGTGCAACACACAATTCAACAGCGAGCCATTGCTGCCTGGGGTTCACACGAACAAGCGCCGAGTGCTAACTATTTGGCGGGAGATGGACCTGAGGTGGCGGTGGGGTCTTGAGGTGTTTCAACACCGCAAATCAGCATGCACGGCATTGCAAGTCTTCATGCCAGGCGTCACTTGAAGCCACGAGTTTCCTTCGCTGGTCCCAGTCGGAGACCTGGGTTGCAAGAGTCATCATCCATCATATTTATGAGGACTGTGGTGGTGAGTCACATGTTAAAGTAGAGAAAGAAGAAGGAAGAAGTGGATGAAAAGGATCGGGGATTTTTGTGGAAAATAATTTGATATAAAGTCGCAATAATGAGCCCATTTTTTACATGTGAAGCAGAACGATAAAGGTCTTCAAATTCGTTATAAAGAGGGTTTGCACATGTCAATTATAGTATAGTTGTCAAATTTCAAGTGTGAAATAGATTTGATGAGTTTATTTGTAGCTTCAGCATATATTGGAAGGTTTATTGTGGTTCTAAAGAGGTCGCCAAGTGATTTATTGTCATCCACAACTTCCCATGTTTTGGTGTTCCCAAGTTGTTGGGGGCAAATACGAAGGCATATGCTCCCGGTTTTCTTGATTTTCTTGAAACGAGCCCACCCAAATCCTTCTTTCCTCCATGACGAGCCGCGAAAGGGCATCATAAACCGTTTGATATCTCCAAAGACCCTGAGAAAGGTGCCAAACTGCAAGAGCCCACCACCACCATCACCACCTGTTGCCGCCAGATGGGCAGCAGTATGTTTACCTCCGCATGGCTGAGAGGACTTGATAACTCGCTTTCGACTGATTTGCTAACACTGTATTTGCGCACTGAAAAGTTCTTCCGACCTCGTCTGTTGAGAGCAGAGACGGGGTCCGGGTGTGCTTCATGCTGCGGGTTTTCTGCGCCAAGAGCCAGAACCCTCAAGCTTTTTCCTTTCTCTCATTGCTCGTCTCCACTGGTTGGCACACTCACTTCACAATAATCGCTGGCTGAGCTCTCACCAGCAATTGGCTCTGAACTTCAGTTACGAAAGTCTCACTTGGCACGCGAAGTCTCACTTGCTCGCACAAGTCTCACTTGACCTCACAGGTACACACAGACACTGCCTCGAGCGATTCCCAGGCAGAACAGATGCGCAGCGGCTTCCCAGCGATATTCGTCGCGCTCCTTGCGAGTACTCCAGCGATCCTGCAGTCAACTTTGTCGCTGCAAGCGGTGGTGCAGGCGTCCGAGTACTTTGAAGGCGAAGCCACGACGTACACGCTCTCGGATCCGAACAATGGCAACTGCAACTTCATGGCGTACCCCGCCGACGCGGTCACAAAGTACGCAGCACTCAACACGGAGCAGTGGGACGCGACGAAGAACTGCGGACGGTGCGCCGAAGTGACGTGCACCGATGCGCAGTGCTCAAAAGCGACGAAGAGCTCGGAGGTCGTGCATATCGTGGATCAGTGCCCCGGGTGCGCTCTTGGCGACCTCGACTTGTCCCCATCGGTGTACAAGGCGATCACAGGGATCGACGGCGATCGATTGAAGATCAAGTGGAAGTTCGTCGACTGCCCCCTCACAACCAACATCAAGTACTGTCTGAAGAAAGGCAGCAACCCATTCTGGGCGGCGATCCAGCCGACGAACTTTGTCGCGGGCGTCGCGAGCGTCAAGGTGAACGGCCAGAAGACGACGATGGTGGACTCGGCGTACTACTTTCTGTTGGACGGCAAGAGCGAGACGAAAGCGGATCTGAGCAACATCAAGATCACGATCCTGGGGGTGAACGGCGAGGAGATTGAAGACACGGTCTCGTTTGCGAACTCCGACTGTGTGGAAGGCAAGTCCCAGTTCAAAGCGGACGGCTCGACGTCGCAGAACCAGAATCAACAGCAGCAGACGACGACAGCTCCTCCAGTCACAAGTGCACCACCAGCAGCAGCCCCAGTGCAATCAGAAGCTACCCCAACACCGTCGTCAGTTGCACCACCGGTAGTAGCAATAGGAACACCAGAAACCCCAGTGGCTTCAGCATCCATCGCACCGATTTCCCAAGTTTTAGGCTCGATCTTCAACGCCAGTACCTCGGATGCAGTCGCTGGGGAAGCCGACCGCGCAGCTGTGACCGACGACGACAATGTCTCGATCGAGAACAACCAGGAATCCGGTGCTGTCGTCACCACGGTGTCGCCAACCCCAACCCCAGCTCCAGTCTCCGACTCAGAGTCTACTACAACCAACTCACCACCGTCCAGTGGCACCAACAATAACAGCAACGACGACAACGTCTCCCGGGTCAACACGGAAACCGAGGGCGGCAGTAGCAGGACCTCGCCCGCCGTGATCGTACTCAGCGCCATCGGGTGCATGGCGGCCGTCGTGCTCATCGCGCTCGCAGTGCACGTGAACAAGAAGAAGCTCGACGACAAGCGCGCGGACCGAGCGGAAGGAAGCTCGTTCGCGCTCGCCGTACCGTCGTCCATCAACTCGAGCATCGATGTCCATGGCTCGTTCTGCGAGGTCACGACGCCCGGCGGCACGAAACAAGGAGTCCTGAACATCGCAGCGCTGTAGCTAGTAGGGTAGGTTCTACCCTAGGATTCCCCGCCAGGCATTCAGCGGTTGAGTACAATAGGATATGCAACAGAACCCAGAAACAAAGAGAAATACGAGGTAGGTTGGACACCTGAGTCTGTCTGTGGGTTACTCTTACAGCTATTAGCGGATACTGTACCTGTAAGTATGAACAGACGCATCTGAAAAAAAAAATGCTTCAAAGTTTGCCTGGTTCTTCTGCTGTTTGTATGCTCGCTCACTCGGACGATGACGCACGCGGCTCTATACTCGTCCAGTCAACACGCCCCCTTTGAATGAACCAACGCTCGTAATCACCCATCTTTAGGGAGCTTTTAAAGCTGGAGCGACCAGGCATTGAGCCTTCAACCAGCTGCCCGAGTAGTTTTCAGACGGGGGTTGTGGCTCTGGAATCGCAGTCGCAAGTCACCAGCTGGGGCCACGATTGTTGGGCGATTCCTTCGACAGAATAACATAGAAACCTAGGAAGCTTTTACACGGGAGTGGCTGTCTTGGGTGTGCTTAGGCCCTCATCCAAGCCTATCCAGTCAGGCTCTCACTTGCAAATCTCCACTCTCACCACATCACCACATCAACCACTGCACTCGTCACTGTCAGACAAGAATGGCTACGATCGTCCCAATCTCGCACTCGATCCGATGGAGCAGCCGCAGCCGCAACTCGAGCATGGACCTCTTGGAATCCCAGCAATCCGTGTCTTCACCCCGCTCCCTGGGCTTTAATCAAGGCAGCGTCGACGCCAGCGAATGGGACGAAGAGCCCAGCGACGATGAAGAGGCGCTCTTCGACGAGCTCCAGACCTCGGCGTGGCTCGTCGTGCCGCGAGAGTTCGCGAATTTAACTGTCACCCAGCGAAGAGGAGAAGCAGCAGCGCCGGTGAGCCCCCACTCGGGCGCTGGGTACGCTGGCGCCGTCAAGTCGATGGAGAGACGTCGCGCCGATTCATTAGAGAACTAAGCGAATACCACGATTGCTAGTCTCGCATCCAAGGTTCTCAAGCCTAAGACGAAAGGCCGGGTCGCCATGAGCACCTCAGTAGCGTATATCTCAATGTGTCGTTCATCGTACAGTAATAATAAAGATCAGCATCGGTATTGATTCCCACCATCATCATCACGACTGTAGATTGTCTTCAACTGGGTGGACTCTGGACGGTCTTCATGGCCTTGGAGTCGAGAAACTGGAGCGCGAGCAGCAGCGCCTTCTCGCTGCTCTTCTGGGACGCCGCGTCACCGTTGCCCCCCGCGCAGCCTTCGAACGCTGTGATGAACTGCAGGAGCTTGCGCTGAAGTAGCTCAAATTTGTGGGCTTGTTGGCAAATGCCTCTGCTTGGGCTCTCCTCCTCTGTTCCAGTCGACTGCAGGGCTGCAATCGACGCACAATGGAGCACCTGATGCTCCACAAGACCCAGACACAGCACTTGGACGAATTCAAACACGGGCAGGAAGAACACGCTGTTCAGGAACGATCGACGGTGGTTCGTGCGCGCTTTGCCCTCAACGATCAGCTGCTCCAGCTCGAGAACTCGGGTCTGGAAGCTGGTGTACGAGCGCTGTGCTGACGCGATGATCTCCATCATGCACGACGCCACACTGAGTCCGTCGTCGTCGCTCAGTGCCAGCAGATACACTTCCAGCTTTCGCTCTAGTTGGGTTTTTCCGCCAAAGATGTGACCAGCAGCTTCATCATCGTTTGTAGGTCTCAAAAGAGCAAGAAACGCACTCTTGCTGGTTGAAACACCGTGGGATCCTTGAAAATGGCGGTCTAGCTGATTCAGAGTCGCGTTGAGCTGGATGTAAAGCTGCCCGAGGAGTACTGGGAAGCTCTTCGACTGGATCTTTACCTTTGGCGGTGGAAGGACGAGAGTCGAATCTGTCGACTGGAACTCGGTTGTATTCCAGGAAAACACGGAGCTCCCCGCCTCCAGCAGCCCGTAGAACTCTTGGATCTTCGAGGCTTTCTCCAACACGCCAAACTTTGACTCGCTAGTCACTAATGAGGCATTTGCACTTGGGAACTCGACCCAGATCATGGGCTCCAAGTCGGAGTTCGCCACCGGATCGAGTCGCAAGCGAGTGAACCGCGCACGCAACTCTGTGAACTCCTTGCCGACTGCGAATGCCGACGTGAGCGCCCGTTGCAGCTGATAAAACGGGTGGAAGGAGCTCGAGTAGCTTTTCTCAAATGTGTGGAGCACCAGTGGTTGTCGACTCAAACGCTCTATTGGTTGCTCGTCAGTACCTGCAAAATTGTCATTCTGACAGAGCGACAACCATGACAGCAACACGAGTTGACTCGCTACCGATATTGATCGTGATACCACCGATGACGAAGCTGGCTTGCTCTTTAGCAGAGTCGACATATCCGTTTCTCCGTGGCAGAGCTTGGCGCGTAGGTTTGGTCCCGACGACATCATGAACAGATCCAGGCACACTGCTAGAGTCGCTGAGGGCAGCGACGTGTAGAGCTCGTTCAGGTGGAAACCTGAGCTCTCCTTCCTCGCTGGTTCTTCGTCGTCGTCACCATCCTTCTCCAATACCACGCGCGAGTACAGCAGCACCTGGTGTTTGTCTCTCTGCCCAAATCCATCGAGCGTCGAGTAGTAGGCGTCGATCTGTGCGGTGCCGTACTCACTGGAGATGCCGTACTTCGCCCTGTTCGTCACGATGAACTTGATCCGCATCGCGTGCTCCAGGACCGGGAGCAGCGCAAAGAGGAACCAGAGCTCGTCACGATCTTCAGCTATCGCTTTCATAGCCTTCTTCACGAGGTTTCGACGGCCTCGTGGAATGAAGTTGTTCTCATACCCCGTATCTGCAGCATTGTTGAGCAGGCTCTTGAGCTCAACCTTGTCTCGAAACAGTTTGTCGAGCTGGTCATGTAGTTCTGGGTCACGGAGAATGAAGCGGTCATTGTAGTCGTGCACATTGAACAATGGCTCACTATCTTCCTCCTCACCATCGCCTCCACTTGTCAATGCAGACTTAGGACCGAACTCCGGCAGGACCAGCAAGAGCACGACCATGAGGCAGCTGAAGCACTTTGGGAACTCGGCGGGGATTATGAAGCCGTGCCAGACGAGGTTGCGCAGATTCAGCCCCGAGGGGAGGAACAGGATCTTGAGCAGCAGCAGCAGACCCTCGGGGAGGACGCGCGCGAGCGTCTCCGAGTGCAACAGGTCACGCAGAATCATGTTCTTCTTCTTCTTCTTGGTCACTTTAGTCTTGGGATTCGGGGTCCTGGCTGGTAGGCTGGGCTTGAGCTTGAGCTTCTTGGCTGTGGGTAGAGCCACAGCCTCGCTGTCTTCACACGACTGGTGGTGGAGATCGTAGAGTGCGCGCTCGAGGATCGTGATCAGCACCACGAACGACATATAGAACTCACCAGCGTCGTCACGCACGAGCTTCAGCAGGTTCTTCAGTTGATCTCTGTGCGTGGTGGCTGGGAACTTGATACTATCACCTGCTGGGTCTTCTTCATTGGAGTTCAAGAGCGCATTCGTCACGAATGCCTCTGCCTGCAGCGCAAACGCCCACGTGATCTCCATCGGGTTCGCCATAACGCCACCAGCGCCACCATCTATTGATCTTTGTATGCAGTCGGCCAATTGCGACCAGTTGATGCTAATGGAGCTTGCAGCGCCATCATCACCACCAGCAGTGGAGCTGTGCAGTTCGATCACTGGCAGATTACCATTGAGCTGCTGGCGCACAGCGAGCGATAGGCGCCAGTACGAGAAGAGCGCGTCGTGCACAGCTGTAGAGAGCGACGGCGTGTAGCTCAGTACGCCTCCGCGCGACTGCAGTTCCTGCTGCGCGTCCAGGATACGGCGTGATGGCTGCATCTTCGATCTATGTAGCTCCGGTGCACGGTGCGCTGTGATGATCGAGTTGCTGGGTTGATTTTTGATTTTGATTTTGGAGTAACAAGTTGGCGCCAAATATAAAATATGAAAGGCAAACATATCAATCTAATGAATAAAATGAATTGAACAGGTGATATCCAATGAAAACTGATATGAATGCACAATATAAAACTAAAGGGATTAGAACTATGCCCAAATATAATGTGATGGAAATAAGTGGTGCTTGCAAGAAGGAATGCAAGCACACACAAGCCAAATGCAACATGCAGACATCCAAAGTCACACTCATGCACACACACAAGCATATTCACCACATGCTATGAGTTGATTTGACGGCCAGTCAGATAGAAACATGGAGGGGGTTGTTGTGTCAACAGCCAAGAACCAACCCACAAGAAGCCCCATATCCACACCAGAAATCACACATTTCCCACCAACAAGATGCAGCAAAAAGACTCAGCAAGAAGCACCACGAGCTCAGAAATCCCCTCTCCCTCTCTCTCTCTTCCCTGCCTAAGAACGACAGCCACACAGCCCACTCTCTCTCTCTCTCTGCAATTGACAAGGACGAGCCTTTGTTGCGATCGTGACCCGCTCGAGCATTTGCACACCAAAGTAGGTCGAACCGCAACCAACCGCAACAGAGAAGAAGCGCACTGGAGTCCCTCCGCTCGACAGACTGGGATACAAGGGGAGTTCGTCGTCGCTCTGGGCTCGTGCTTCTTCGTCTTCATGAGCTTCTCGTAGCAGCAGAACGCATGGCTCGGGGTCGATGGAGCTCTTCGTTTTGTTGGTCTTGCGCGAAATCTACGGCACAGACAGTGTTAGTGACAGAGAACGTAGCGTTACGACAGGGAGACAGATAACTACCACAGAGCACAGACTCTCATCGATGGACCATGAAGAAGACTAGACACCCTCTCACACGATCCGCAATGGAGACACACGGGACGCAAGCAGACGAGCAGAACCAAAAGAGAGTTAGGAGTCAGCAGCAGCAAGCGAGAAGACACACGCACAGGCACAACTGACACACGCAAGAGCAGCAATGCAAACCACCTGAGACACCGTGATGCCGACAGCAAAACCAGCGACGCCGCAATAGCGAAGCGAGTGAGAGAGATGACGACGACGGAGAACTGCAGAGGATCGATCGACTGACTTCTTCATTGATGGTGACGCTTTGACGATGATCGGTGGCGACGAACGAAAGACGGGAAGGAGTGGGGAGGGAGGGAAGGAGGAGAGCAGGCGTGGACTGCGGTCACTGGAACCCCAGCATTTCTCGGTTTTCCTTTTTGTTTGGTTGTTCACTCCACCATGGCGCACAAAAGGAAAAGAAAGGGGTCAGCAAACAAAAAGCATAAACTGCGCCATGGGGATCGGTGGTCATAATGCAAACCGCAAAGAACGAAGAGCTCCACTATCGTGCATGAGTGTGTGCGCGCGTTTCGCCACCCGCCTCCAATAGCAGAACACGCCCACCCACCCGCGCGACAGAACGAAACCCTCAGTCTTGCAGCTGCACGTAAAGTTGTCGAACGCGCTCGAAAGAGGAGCGCCTTCGCATGCAAGCATGCAAAACACGCGCCATACGTCTAGGGTTACAGGCGGCCCATCAGACCGCCACAGAGTTGGTCGCAGCCAGCAGCACCACGAATCCTCCCGCAATCCTCCTTCCTCTCTCGGTTTCTCCCATGCTCCACGCATCACCACCAGCACCAGCACCATCATCTCAGCAGTTCATCGCCCCCAGCAGTATTGCTCTTCAACCTGTCATACACTCCACTCACTCTCACACACGCTCTCACTGCATCACGATCCACTGCCAGCGACGTTCTCGAGAGCTCCACACCATCACCGCAAGCGCACAGTCGACCTGTACTGTATCCACCTTCATCACCTTGCTCACGCACATCATTCTCTGTCACTCACTCCAAACGACTCACTCGCTCACTCACGCTGGTCCCCACGCACCAGCTACTGCAGAGCGAAAGAGAGTGCTCTCTCCACACGATTGATTGTCCACCGACGTTGGAGACTGCACTCTGCAGCAGAAGGAACGTCCTCCTGTCCACTCGCATTCCCGCATTGATACCCACAACAGTCCGCGCATCCGCCATTCGTTGAGCTGCAGTTGTCGTCATCGGCCGTCGTCACGAGTGTGCGCTCCCATCAAACGACAAGCGCCGCATGAAGAAAACCACACACTGAAAGACGAGCGATCTTCTTTTTCGAAGCGCGCCAAAAAAGGCGGGAAAATCCTATTCTTACGTGGCCCACCTAATTTTTATATATAATATTAGTGTGACCCACTTTATACCAGGACAAGAGCAATGCCAAAACGATTTGTTTGCCAAAACTAAAGTGACCCACACAAAATTATTGTTCCTGTTGTTTCAGTATGTGTTGCTGGATTCAGGACTTTTTGTATGGTGTTCTGATCATCAGGATACTGAAATGTGCGACTTTCTATAAATCAGACACCCACCATCACCACACCCGCTCTCCCATTTGACAAGCAAAAGCTCCCGATCCCAACCGAGCCATTCGCCATTTCGCCTTGAGCAGCTCACACTCAGCCCACGCCCCCTCCACCATCACAATGAAGTCCTTTGCACTCGCGTGTCTGCTGCTCGTCGCCGCCACCACCACGTCGGACGCGGTGTCGGTGCACACGCACCACAAGCACCACGACAGCGACAGCAATAGCGTCAAGACCGTGACGCTGTCGGCGCACCACAAGCACCACAGCCAGTTCAAGAGCTCGCCGTGGGACGCGGAGGTCGACGTGAAAAAGCAGAAGTGCGAGGACCTCTGCTACCTCTCGGGCTTCTGGCAGCACCAGCTCGGCCGCAACTGCGAGAGTCGCCCCACCGACCTCTGCATGCAGTACAAGCTCGCGAACGCCGGCCTCGACATGGTGCTCGTGGTCGCCGAGTGCGACTGCACCGTTGCGGACGGCAGCGCCTCCAACTCGACTACCACGAGCCACTAATCGACTGGAGAGCTATTGGTGATCGGTCTCATCATTTGCGCTAAGCTCTGTTCAAGTTTGGGACTTGCACGTCAATCCTGTGTACATGTAGAAAGAAAACAAATACAAAATGAATCGTTCTTCGTACTATTACAGACTGTTGGTCTAGCATTTGTTGGTACTTCATTCTTATTATTAAGTTCATGTTAGTTAGCCCATCTTGTCCAAGAACACGGCACCCAACTCGGGATATTCGAGTCGCGACCCAATATTGTTGGCTCCGGCCGACAATCTACTTGTATCTCTCGAGCGTTGGTCCCGTTCTCGCCTTTATTCCTGAGCACCGGACGACCCGCATACCGCAGCGCACCTCCACACACGCGCTGGCAAATTGTCTGCGGCTGATAAGAGCTCAGTCCCCTCTCAATCCCCCAAAGTTCTTAGTTCAGCGCCTCTCTGTAGTCCACATTCTTCCCCTCCGCCTTGACTGCATCGAGCATAGCGAACTTGAAAGAGCCCGCACTCGATGCGCTGATCATACACCGTGTGCAGAAGGTCATACTCTCGCTCTTCAGCTGCTTCTTGACCTCTGTGGGCAAATAGATAGTCTTCTCTACGCGACAGTGAGCGCACACGCGCGCCGAGCAGATCCGGCACTGCTTCGCCTTGGCCCTGGAGGTCGGCACACTCAGCTTGCCAGCCAAACTCTGGGAACACAGCTCGCATGTGCCTGATGAGGACGAGGAGGACGCCAACGTTGCCGATGAGCTTGAACCTGACCTGGACGACACAGTGGAGCTGTCGCTCTGTGCCTGCAGTGCGTCGTCGTGACTGGAGCGCAGCAGCCGCGTGAGCTTCTTCATGTTGGCGCAGTGCACGTACTTGAACACGGAGATCGCGACTTTCGAGGCGGATAGGGACATGATCATCGGCGGCACGTCGCCCATGGGGTTGAGCACCGAGCGCGCGTAGATCTCCACCGAGTGCTCGTTGCGCTGGCGAAAGAACTCGCAGATCGAAATCTGGACGCGCACGATCTTGAGCTCGACCAGCTCGCGGATCCCGGGCACGTCCACTGAGTGGTAGAGATGGTAGCCAATACGTTCACCATTCGGGGTCATTGCGATCCCAGATGACTCGATGACTACTCCATCGCGGACGCGCATTACAGCGTTCAGTGGCGGAGGATGGCCTTTGGCGGTCCACTTGATACTCAGTTCTCGAAATGGGTCCTTCTCGCTCGGCTTGATGATCGACGCCAGCAGCTCCCAGTCCTCCATGCCGCTCTCAATGTAGTTGGTCTTGAGCTGCATTTCCTCGGTGCTAGGGCTCACGATGGCGTACATGACGTCGTCGAGGTTGCCCTGGATCGAGCCAAAGTTGAGCATCGCGGTCATGGGCTTGAGGTGGTCGTTCGAGGTACCCAACGAGCTGTCGCTCGACGAATTGGACGAGCGGCTCGCGCTCTCATCGACCGAGGATGACTCGCCACTGGCTGCTTTGCGCTCTCGGTACAGCCGCACGTCTTCGCGCTGCTTGAGCTTCTTCCAGCGCCTGTCGTCCACCACGCCCTTGTGGACTGTCAGGTGCTCGTAGTACTGCTCGATGGCGGTCTTGACGATCGCCTCCGCCGCGTCTTCGAGCGCGCGTTTGTCCTCTGGCGAGAGCTGCAGCGTCGGGAACGTGCCGGCCGGGAGCGGGAACTTCATGTCGTGGGCTGAGCTCTTCGTGTCAGTGAGCAGATCCGCAAGTAAAGGCGAAGTCTGAGGAACGGCACACCACCGAGCAGGCTTGATCACCAATTTGCGCCGAGCTTTTGATAGAAGGTTGATGAGTTTTTGTCCCACTGTGTTATCAGCAGCGAACCGGTGTCTCAATCCCGGTTGCACTTTCACAGCCTGTTTATCTCCGATATACGATCCATATTACCTCTTTATCTCTGATAATTCTTGAGAAGCGGAAGTTTCTATATATCGTAGAGAGGAAGCCTCCGAATGAATACAAACACCAAGTCAAAGGGGGAGAAAACAATTTCGACCAAACAATTTTTTTAGCAAGTTTGTTTTGGCCAATCAAAAACCATCATCGTATTTCATTAGAATTAGAAAGTCTGTGGCGTGGCTAAAACGACCTGAAAATCGCGCTCTGTTCTTTGTTGAGAAGTGGGGACGAATATAAAACTATCGAAACTCGCCAGCGGACATTTTACAGCCAACTGATCTGGATCCTATACATGTACTTTTTATAAGAGTGGATTTGCGTGCAAGTCCCGCGGCGTAGGCCATTTGTTTTAGGCTTTCGCGAATCGCGAAGTGGCGATCAACTCTACCGCCACAACTCTCTGCCCACACACACGCAGAGAGCTCAGTCGAATCGACGGACGAACGAACCGAGCAAAGCCAGCTTCGCTCGGTCCCTCCGTTTTTTCTCTGGTGTGAGATACACACTACGCACATTTTGATTGGTTCGGTGTTCTCGCTGTTATTGTTGTGAGTGTTTTCTTGTGAAAAATAATATTCTGCTGCTTGATGATGAGGTTCTCATCATCAAGCCACGGGTTCTCGTCTTTCCTCTAGGTTAAAAAAGACGGGATAGCGTTTGATTAAATGCACCATCTCACGTGGACGCATGAACAACCCAAACAGGCTGATTCTAATCGAGGGCTGTCAGCCGGAGTGTTTTGATCAGGAAACCAATGGACATTTTATTGAGAAATTGGCCATGCTAGGATGTCCTATGCACAGGCTATATATTGTAGTACCGTTCAGGTCCGCATTTTCCACAAGCAAGAAAGGCCATACACGCAGGCACTAGGCCATTTTAAATCCACCGTGACGACAGATACATCAAGCATCCTTGGTGCCAGGAAATGGTAGATGTTTACCCACCATTCGGAAATTAGTTTCATTCAACCAAGTAGAATTCCAGCCAAGGTGGACGTTTGAGACCAAATATTTTTTTATTATTCGGAGATCGGTTGTTTTCTCCCAATATTACCGTTGTTGCAAGGCCTTTTTCATTTAGAAGGACATGCGCCAGGATAGAAGGTTCTTTTGACGTTGGCAATTTGGATACACACGGTTGCGTTTCTCAGAGTGTACCCATGTACATCCTAAGTCAGTATATTTGCAAATTGTTTGACTGAAAAACTGCTATGACTTCAAATCTGCACCTTTTAAACCTCAATTTGATCCGACAGTAAGTTCAATTTGATCGAAAGCAACTTCAATTTTATTTCCTAATTTTTACATTTCAAAAATCGTAATTTTAAAAATGAGGGTATCAATTTCCAACTTTAATATCGTCCTTGTCGAAGACAGCACGGTGAAAACCAAAGCTGTGGCGATAGTACTTTGCGCACTCTTCTGCTGTTGCCATGTCAAGCAAAAACAATGGGGAGCTTGCACAAGAAATGCTCTTTTGTGTGCTGCCATAGTCATTCCCTCTGGAGTGCGCATGATCTTTTTGATGCGCACGAATGTACTCTTTCACCTTCGCTTTAAATGCAGAGAACACGTTTTCAATAGGATTAAGCATTGGTGAATACGGATCTAGACGCAAGAAAGCAGCACCAGCGAGCTCTTCTTCTGCGAGAACTTCCTCGATGCTCGTGTGGCAGGGTGCATTGTCGCTCACAAGCAACACTTCGTGAAGGAGGCAGAGCAAGCGGATTGATCGGAGGGTGCCGCGCGTAAACTCCTTCATGTTCGTCGCGTCATTGGCGCCGAATTGTGTCTCGTAGTACACGAGCCCGTTCAAGCTGATGCATGCGATTACGTGCATGTTCTGTCCCCCACCGGACACCTTCTTCCGCGGAGCTCTTTCACCTTTCTTGCTGCGTACGCGTGTGCGTACCGTCCAAAGGTTGATGTTCGTTTCATCCATGTAGTACACAGACTGCCCAGCCGTCTGGTACTCGTAGAGCTTGTACAAATATTCGTAGCGCTTTTGCTTGTTCTTGGGGATGTTCATGTACTGCGGTTCGTCGTGGGACTTTTTCAGGGTGAACCCCAACCCGCCGATGCGTTTCTTGACCGCTTGAGGGGTGACCTGGACGTCGTACTCTTCAAAAGCGCTGCCGCCATCTCTTTGAGCGTCATGTCGGGGCTGGTGCCGAGAGCGTCTGTCAAGAAGTCGAGGTACGCTGGTTGGACCTTCTCGTATCGCTTGTTGCGCTACTGGGTGAACACAATATGCTCGTTGTTGTTACCATATCGCTTCACCCAGTGCAGCGCCGTATCGTAAGGGACGTCGCGGTGGTCCGCTATCGTCGCCCGGTCTTGGCCTGCCCTCGCTGCTTCAACCACGCGTCGCTTCGTCGCTTCACTGTGCGTGATGTACGTACCCATTTGTCTGCAAATTGACGAATGTTGAAAGAAAATGAAGCAAACGCACGCGAGAGCAGCTGTATTGAATGGTATGTGTGCAACAGCAACGACTGGTTCTTGTTTACCACCGTTACCCTGTTATTTAATATTTTAGAATATTTATTTACATAGGATAATCAAATTGAAGTTACTGTCGGGTCAAATTGAGGTTAAAAGGTGTACTGATTTATGTTGGTTTCGAAAATCAGAACTGGATCGCGAAAGGGCGTGAGCTACATTCACTCTTCTTCTCTCTTTGCAATGTCAATGCTGTCGATAATCTCGAAGCTCATTTGCGAATCTGTCTTCAAGAGCTCAAGCCATTCGCCATCTCTAGCCTACCGTTCTGCCTGCCAAGATGCTCCAGCTCGCCACCGCCTTGCTGCTGCTCTCAGCATTCGCTCAAGCTTCGTCATCCCACGGTCGAGTCCGTCGTGTGTCGGAGCAGCCGTCGCCGATATTCAGACCCATTCGCCAGCGCTGCAAGATCATATCTCGCGCAGTCACGATCTGCACCACCACCATCACCACCAAGACGATGACCAGCACCTGCTGAAAGTCACGCCGTGGGACCACGAACTAGAACTCTAGGACGCCCGATGCCGCGATTTCTTGGAGCTCGCAGGTCTTTGGGACTTCCAAGTCACGCGCAACTGCGTGAATAACCCGACCGAGTTGTGTCCGAAGTACCGATCGCTTGTGATTGCTCTCGACTCGGTGATTGAGGCAGTGGAGTGCAAGTTTGGACAAGCGAGCAACACCACGGGAAGAGAGCTGCAACAGCAGCAACAGTAACCTCAACAGTAGCAACAATAGCAAGAACCACAGCCAATGGCTCAGGACTGCGATCATAGTTGAGAACACGAAATCGACTCCAACCTTCAGCAGAAAGTTCCCCATCAGCCCTCCAGCAGACCGACAGCGCCACCGATCGAGCAGAAAGCGCAAACATGCATCAGTAGAGTCGTCGATCTGCACTGTAGTGCATTTTAGACAACGCACTTTGAAATTATTATTTAACAAAACGACACGACTCATGCTGGCCTTCAGTGCTACCTTCAAACATTTTGTGATCTTTGAAATCGTTACCTTTTCGTAATTGCAAATGAATTAGAAAGTAGGAATGATGTATTTCTATTTCAGTACGTATTCTTTGTTCTCACAAGGTTGTTGTGCCCGTCTTCGCCGGGCGGGCAACAACGATATCCCAATAAGCATAAATATGAAGATATAGAGGTTTTGAACATGTATTTGTGAAAATTATCAAATGCAGCCTAAAAATGAAAGCCTGAAAAGTGGCACGCATAAATGCGAAGCTCAGCGAAGCACATCCTGATACACGACATTC
>JAASGK010000575.1:0-20562 GCA_023334195.1 Globisporangium emineosum
TGGTCGTGGGCTATGACGCGTCCACGCTCAAGATCAAGAACTCATGGGGCACGCGCTGGGGCGAGGCCGGCTACATCCGCCTGCGCCGCGGCGCGACGGGCACGGGCACCTGCAGCGTCTACACCGACATGTCCAGCCCGATGTTCTAGAGTAGGAAATCACAAGAGCCTCGACGGAGGTGAGTATTTGAGTATGAGTGGATGCTTTTGAGAGCCTGTGTTATGACGAAGAGTGTATCGAAGTAGAATATACTTGTGAATTAAGAATTGCGAACATGATAACTCACTGGCCCCCAATTGTTGCTGTTACTGGAAGTTACAACAGTGTGAATGGTCACATGGCACGCAGCGAGTCGACTAGCCCAAAGATCGAGTGTACTCAACTTTTCTGTGTTGTATTACACTGTACCATCTATTAACCACTAGGGACATTATTGTTATTGGCGGTCGCATCTATTGCAACCACAACCTTCGCCTTTTCTCGCAAGAGGCTTTCCAACGTGTAGATGCACACGGGTATATGTATCTCCCATGACATCGCAAATCCCCATTGCTCACTCTGATTGGGCTTATGTAATAGCCCCCCCGATCGGATGCGCCTTGCAATCAATCAGAATTGCTGGATCGACTCGGGGAATGGATGAACGTTGTTGTCAAACACTGCGCTTTTAATTCGTGATTGCCAGTCAAACAGGTGCTTCATGGAAAGCGACGCGAACCACACTCTACCTTGGAAATCTGAACCAAGAGACAAATGGCTACAGTACATGTTTACAAAAAAAGGTGAGCTTTCTTAAAATTATCTTGGTTTTCACTTGCTAAATACACCTTGTTTTGCAAACAAACGAATGTGGTCTTTTTTCGTTTCCAAAAGCTGCAGACTTTGTATTGGATGAAACCAAAACACGCACCAAAATGCATACCTCACTGCCAATTTGGGGTGATTTTCAAAAAGCCGCCAGCCAATCAACGCCGCCAGCCATTACGATTTCAAAATTTCATCCAATCAGATCGCTGCATATGGGACATTCGGAGCGTGCCACTGGATTCACTGAGTTTGGCAGTGTGATGCACGATGCGTCAACCAACGCCTGTTGTAAATATTAGCGTCACTGGTGAATGGCCATGGAGTCCACTCGCGTGCGTGGCCGACCGCCCCAACATGCCTCACTTCCGCTTCTTTCTCCACCAGTAGCAGCTTTGACTACATCAGCAAGTGCATGTCAAGCGCCAAGTGACTTTATCATCTGCGAGTGAGTCAGTGCCACTGTCGGCCGGTCGGTGAGTTCGTGTCTCCAGCACTTCCGTTTCCAGCGCGTTTCTCCAGTACGGCCCCATAGACAAGAGACCGGTGTCGCCGCCATGGTCGTCAACCCGACTGGCACTGCGGCCACTGCGCACGCTCAGGCTCGAGCCATTTGGACATTCGCCATCCACCACGCGCGCCTCATGATCTCCAACGCCGCCTTCACCAGACGCTTCGTCAGCGCCTCGGCGCTCGCCATGTACGCGTTCTCGTCGTACCCCCTCGCGGAACCTACGAGTGACTTCTCGCTCAGCCTCGCGCAAGGCTCCGACTCGGTCGAGATCGAGCGCCAGGATCCGTTCGCAGTCAACGTCCGCAACATCGCGGCCCGCATCGGCGTGAAGAACCCCGAGCGGCTCTCGATCCGCATTGGCAACGAGACCTCGGGCGCGTCACTCGGCGCGAACGCGACCATTGGACGGCGCGGTGCGTGCATCATCCTGCCCACCGAGCTTTACGACGCGTTCCACGCGACCCCAGCGCAGCGCCAGGTGTACGACATCCCGGACAAGGACGAAATCAACTTTGTACTCGCGCACGAGAGCGCGCACATCGCCAAGAACCACTCAGTCATCTCCGGCGTCTTCCTGCCGATCTCCATGCTGGGTTGCTGTTACATGATCAAGAAGATCCCCAACAAGTTCGTCTCGGCCATCGCCGGTTGCGCCACGCTCGTTGGCGGCAACATGTTGCTCTCGTGGCGCATCGAGCACGAGGCCGATCACGTTGCTGCCGAGCAGGGCTATGCGCGTGGCGGTATCAACTGCTTTGAGCGCAAGCTCTCGCGCAACTGCGAGCTGCGCACGCTGCTCAACACGAGCCTGATCACGGAGCAGGGCAACTACCTGGGTGACGCCGCGCACCCGTTGCTCACGTCGCGCATCCAGCACCTCACGCTCATCGCCAACGCGACCGCAGAGAAAGCGACGAGCACGCTGGAGAACCACTCAGGCTGCAAGTACTGCTTCAAAGTATGAGCACCATCCGACCCAAGAGAGAGAGAGAGAGAGAGAGAGAGAGAGAGAGACCGGGCCTGGAAGTCTCTCTCTCAATGATCGTACATTTACCAGTTTTGTAGCTCTAGAGAAAAAACGACGTGAGGTGGGCCATCGTAGCTACCTCGGTCGTGGGAATCAGCCAGACTTCCCTGTATTGCCCCTATTTAATTTATCACCAGTATTACGTGTAGGATTTTTGAAGCATACATTCTCACGCGTTTATTATCAGTGATTCTTCTATAAAAGACTTTGCAATCGAGTCTTCTTCAGAGTTCGCGACCTCGTGAAGACAGACAGGGCCAAATGTCTTTGGTCTCATGGACTATATTAGGCGAAAAGGCCTGTATTTGCGTCGGGATGCTCCCCAATAATCTGTTCTAGGTTCTTTTAAAACCGTAGTTTCAGCGCGGTAACAGTTTTAACGGAGCACAAATATGGCGGGAGTCTGCCAATTTTTGCGCCCTGATTGGCTGGAAGGTTTTGGCCCGCTCTCTAAACAGCAGGTTTGCTAAACGGCGGGAAGTCCAAAAACAATAGGAAACGTATCAAGAAGTGGCCAAACCGCTTTTTAGAGAGCAACAGTTTTTGGCGCGCTCTCCACGATCGATTCTCCTGCTCACTTCTCAACGTGCCCTCCAGCAGACACCCGCAACACAAGCACCAGAGAGAGGCAGCCATGAGAACGCGCTCGCAGCCCAGCGTCTGGGCGCAAGCCCGCCAGCTCACAATCATTGACCAGCAGCGAAACCACCCGCTGCAACAGCAGCAACCGCTGAGCGTGTCTGTTAAACCGCTCGAGCCTGTGCGCAAGACCCCCTTGCAGAGGAAGCGTAAGCTGCATGTCGTCACTTCGGACGCCCCGACAGCAACACCAAGTGTGCCATCAGCTTGCGGTATGAAGTCGATTCTGGACTACATCTCCCCCAAGAAGGCCAAGGCCGAAGAACAAGCAGCAGCGCAGCTGGTGCGACCGAAGCCAGTGGCGTTGACAGCCTCAGCGTTCAAGACCCCGATGAAGAAGAAGCCGTCGCTGTTCATTGACACACGGGCGCCGCCGATGAAAGACGACGAAGAGATGGCGCTGATGAAGAGTCAACCAGTAAATGAGTCTTCTAATAACGGAGACATGGCCGAACGAAAGTCGATTATGGACTACATCTCCCCAAACTCCAAGAAGGCAAAGCTGGAGAGCGACCGCAAGGCGGCAGCTGACGGGAACCAAACAACCCAGACACAAGCAGAAAGCGCGGTAGTAGCAGTGAAACGCCCGAGCATTCGCCGCACGCTGTCGTACACGAGCGAAGAAGTGCTTTCAGACTCGAGCGTGGACAACCTAGACGTACCAGAGGACACAGAAAACATTCTTCTGCGCGTTTGCGGCTCCAGCGCTGCGCAGCGAAAGCAACCGCTTGTCGGCAGAGAAGCTGAACAGGTCACGATCGCCTCGATCCTCAACGGTGCTGCCGATAGCGAGAGTCGAAGGAGCTTGTTCATCATCGGTCCTCCTGGCACTGGTAAATCGTCGTCCGTCGACCAGCTTATTGGCGAATACGAGCGCCGCAGCGCCTCTGCGAACGCCGTCATCCGTATGAACTGCAGCACATACACGAACCCCATCGCGCTCTACGCGGAGATTGACGACCAGCTGCGCGCGCGCACACCCTGGAAGCTCCCGTACCTGGACCCGTACTTCCTCGACGAGTTTCTTGAGGACGCGGCCAAGAAGCGCACCAAGTGCGAAACGTGAGTACACTGCCTTTTCCTCTATTTCATCCGAGTCCCACACATCAACACAGTTGCTGACAGTCTCTATTCTTTGTTTTCTTCGCAATAGTGTGCTGGTACTAGACGAAGTCGATCAGCTGCTGCGTCTGCCGTCCACTGCGCAGAAGCACGTGCAGGACATTCTCCGCGTCCTGGTTCGATGGGCAGAGCTGCCGTCCGCACAGTTCAAGTTCATCGGCATCATGAACGGCGTCGACATGCACGCGCAGCTCGAGGGGTTCCTCCCACAAGATCTCGAAGTGCCGCACGTGCTCTTCCCAGCGTACACGTACAGCGAGCTGCTTGCGATCCTCAACGCCCACGTGCAAACCGCCGCTAACGCTGAGAACCGCTCTGCGTGTACTGATGCGCTGGTGGAGCGTCGAGCGCTCGAGCTGATTGCGCGTAAAGTGGCGTCTCGAGACGGCGACGTGCGCCGCGCGATTAGTTTGTTGCAGCAGTGTGCGCGCTTCTGCCTGCGCCGCAGTGAGAGCGCGGAAGCGAAACGCGGCAGCGACGCGTTCCACAAGATCACGCTGAAAGACGTGCTCGCGTGCTCCAGCGCAATGCTCGTGAGCGGTCCCGTGCGCGACGTGCACCAGCTTCCGCGTCTGCCAAAGATCCTGCTGTACGTGATCACGTCGATCGCTCCAAGCGACGGCAAGCCCTGCGACATGGGCGTCGTGAGCCAGGAGCTCGCTCGTCTGCGCTCCACCCCTGGGTTTGCGTGGATGCCGCTCTTCAAGCGCGACGACCTGCAGGTGCATCTCGCGTCGCTCGAGTGCTACGCGCTCGTGAAGCGACCAGCCGGTGCGGCGTCGCGCGCGTCGAACAAGAACTTCTGGAAGGCGAAGCTCACGTCCGCCGTCACGATGGACGTGGTGGACAAGGCCATCCAGGACGACCCGCTGTTATCCACGCTCACGCAACGTGCATAGCTACTTGTAGTTGCTGGTGATTGATGTCCACACTGTGTGATTAGAATAGAAGAATATCGTCCACCATGATTAGACAGTATACTGTAGAATTGTAAAAATGTGTGTTAAAAGACAAAAAAAGCTTATTTACCTTACTTGTTTGTTGCTTTGCTGCTCGAATTCTTCTTCTTCATAGTTAATAACATGCGGGATGCAGATGAACGGACACAATAGTCGGGTGTCGTTCTTAGATGGACGCTTATAAATTGTTGGTCTTGTTTCCCTCATCGATGAGACCCCATCATGGAGGCAACACCCCCACCGTTGCCATTGCTGCTGCTGTGCGGCGTTGGCGCCGTCTCGATGCGCATCTGGTTCTCCAGCGACGCCTGCGCCTTCTGCACAAGCAGCGCCAGCAGCGATCGGTTGAGCGACTTCTTGACGTGCGGCGGGATGCGCTTCTCGACCGAGTCCTGCACAGCGCGCGGCAGCTCGCGCGAGATGAACTTGAGAATCTCCACGCGGTACATGCACGCGGCTTCCGAGTTGGCCGCGTGCTGCTGCTGCGACACTGGCGAGCTTGGCTCCTGCACGCGCGCGAGCAGCTGCTGGATGTCTGACACCACCGCGTCCGCGACCGCGTCCACTTCGTCCGACGACGGCTGCTGCTGCTGGATGCGGATGAAGCCCAGGATGCGCGCGATGATGCAGCCCAGTAGCTCACCGCGGGTCTGCGCGGCCGTCATGCTCAGCTGTCGCACTGCCGCGTCCGGAGCGGTCTCGTGCATGGCACTGCTGTCATCGCGTGTCCGCTTGAAGCCCGTCGACTGGTTGGCGGCAACTTCAGCGCGGTGTCGGTGGGAAGACGAGGAGGACGACGGGAGCATCATCCCAGCTCGGTCATGTCCACCGCCCGAACTGTGACGGACCCCAGCGCCTGGGAATGGGTTTCCAAACCGCGGCAGCTGCTGCTGATCGTAGTGGTGACGTTGCTGCTGGTGCTGTTGTTGCTGTTGGGCCTGTTGCTGCTGGCGGCCGTACGAGCTCCAGTCCACACGGTCGACGAACGACATGCCCGCGGGGGCGCTGCCCGGTCCGCTTCGGAACGAGAACACTGGGCTCAGATGGCTCGCTGTAGTGGTCGTCGCTCCCGCTGGAATGTGGTGGACGCTCGAGATCACGGACTGCAGCGGGCGTAGCTCGTACGTGGTAGCGGGACTGCGCTTCGCCCCGTCTGGCTTTGCATGCATGCCATTGCTGCTGCTGCTGCTACTAATGGAGCTTGGGATCACGTGCGTTCGCGACGACGAGGCTGCTGTTGATACCGACGATGATGACGATTGAATCGGCGCTTTGATCTGCGGCGGCGGCAGACTCTGGTGCAGCTGCAGGAGCGCGTGGTGATGTTGCTGTTGTTGTCCTCCGTGAACGACCATGGACGGCAGCTGCGGGTGGTGCGCAACGGAAGAAGGATGCGCTTCGCGGCCACTATGAGCTGCAGCCGACGCATGTCCTCCTGTAGTTGACAATGACAAAGCCGCCGCCGCCGACGACGACGACGACGACGGTGTCGATGGGCGGTGGTCGTATGCGAACCCTGGTACTGCTGCTGGCGTTGGTGGCGTTGCTCCGCCACCCTGGCTCCTGTTGGTCATGAGCGCCTGCATGACGCTCATCATGTGCTTGTTGAGCTGCTGGACCTGCTCCTTGAGCCCAAACACCTCGGCACGCAACTCGTCCATCTCGGCGCGCTCGATCGTGGACCGTCCATCCGCGATCGTGCGGCGCTTGATCTCTCGCAGCAGATCCTTGCGCCCGCGCACAAACTTGTCGTGTCGGAACTCCCACCACTCCTTCGGGTCGACACTGGCCGCGGTCTCGGCGTCCACGCGGACCTTCCGGAACCCGTAGAAGTTGAGCTGCCGCACGAACGAGCTAAAATTCTTGTGCTTGAAGTAGACCGGGATGACGTGCTCCGCGAACTCGATGGGCTTCTTCACGATGAAGCTGTCGCCCGCCGGTGCGGACCAGCCGGCGATCTCCGGCGCGCACTTCTCCAGCATCTCGTACGTTTTCTCCAGGAACATGGGCGGGTCCTCCAGACGCCGGCGCTTGGCGGCGATGGCCGATCCTTCGCTGCCGTTCGGCGTGTTCAGGCCGCTGTCGTCCGCGGGAGACGTTGGCGCAGACGCCACGGACGTGGGGGACGTCGTGGTGGTGCCCGTTGCGGTCGCGGCGTCGATGCGCAATGCGGCCTGGGTGTCCGCGTCATAATCGTCCATCTCGTCGTCCTCGTCCTGGCGGTGGACACGTCCGCTGCTGGTGCGCGTTGTGGACGTGGACGCACTGGTTGTCGGTGGGGACGCAATGCGGACTTTGATGGACGCTGGGATGCCGTCTGTCTTCTTGCTCTTGCTCTTGTTGCTGCTGTCCACAAGCGTAGAGGTCGGCGGTGGCGGTTTCACTTCGTCCTCAAGCGCGGCGGTTGGCTGCTGCTTGGTCGCAGCTCGCTTCTCCTTTTTGGGATGCGTCTTCTTCACTTCAGCCACATCCACAGCCACGTCCGCAATCGCATCCGCACGCGCTTCATCCTCTGCTGCTTGCTGCTGTTCCTTCTCTGCATCGGCCGCTTTGGTCTTGCGGACCGCCGCGCTGCCGTCCGCTTTCCGGCGGGACGAGCGTTTCATCCCAGCCATGTCTGCTGTTGCCAGTCTCTGGCGCTCCGACATCCCCATACTCCCAAGTGCCCAGTCGCTCTTGTCGCTTTTGGTCGCCGAGAAGATCGATCGATAAATGGCTGCGCTCGGCGCGGTCGTTCCGACAGTGACCAGCTGCAACAACTCACTCGTTCTTTTTCGGCGGCCAAAGGGAGGGAAAGAACAACCGAGAGAAGGAAAGCAAGGGAGCCACTTTGGGTCCCGTGTGTCGCTGGTGTTGTGGAGAAAATCAACACACGTTGGCCTCGGCGGATTGGCTTCGATTGGCTCGGATTGGGCTCTTCTGCTTTCCTTCTCTTTTGGCCGCGGACGCAGTTGCCCTTTGGTCTGCGAAGCTTCGATTTCCGGCTGCGATGTCACAACGCCAACCCATCATTACACACACGTTTGTGATTGGCTGAAAAGGTGTGCCCGTCCCATTTGTATTCTGTGTTTCTTGTGTGTCAAGTCAAAAAGGAGAGCCAAAGCCGCGCCAAGTGGCCCCAAACCAGGTGGGTTCAGCTGCGTCTGGCTTGGGTTTGGTCCGTCCAACAATGATAAAATGCGAGCCAAACACGCCATCCACGCGAATGGCAGACAGCGTTCATACGAATTGTAGCCAACTGCGCCCAGTCTCGTTGTCCAAAGCCAGTGCCGGATTCTTCCAAAGACTCGGATGTGTGGATCCAGCACTTCCTAGAGCCACAAACAACCGATGGGAGAGAGTCAAGAAGCTTCGGATTTTATCGCGGATAGGCCGAAAATGTATCGGCGGCGAAAAAAGTGAAGGCGGACAAAACGTACCGTACGGAACAGTTGGACCTTGCGAATATGAGACAGATCTTGTTGTGGGGGTCACCGATCATCGAATGGAGTTCTCCAATTTCTCGATTGAGAAAATCGGTGCATTTTGCACGGCGGATGCAAGAAAAACAATACGACCTCATCACATGCGGCCTCATGGTCGCCAATGCTGCTGCCTGGGGCTGTTGATGCCACGGCGCGCACTTGTGGATGTCTGAATTTGGCTCTTGGAGTGTGGACCACCTGATTCGATATTGAAGCACCGTTCAGGTGGTGCACAGTAATAGCTCTCTGGATTTGTAGTATAGAAATAAACAGATGATATGGTAAGCACTTTGCAAATTTAGACGGCCTCAGCAGTACGTCTACCAGATTCAGGAGCCAATCAAGCTTTCAATCCAGCCATTGTATTTCTTGTTTGACACGCATCACCACACTCACAGACAGCAACAATGGCAGCGACGAGCTCTTCACACCGTGAGCTGGCGGCTCAGCTCATGGCGGCGCAGTCCACCGGCATTGCAGGTGCGACGTGGCACTGACAGCGAGTCTGTAGTGCTTTTGGTGTTGTTCATACTTATCGTGTGTCTGTGTCATTCAGGCTTCGTCCAGGAGCGCGTGCACTCGACCACCATCGGAGTGGAAGCCACGGCGGCGTTCCTCCAGCAGCTTGTCCAGGAGCTCGAGGACGCGACTGCCGAGTTCCTGTTTCCAGGCATTCAGGTGCTCGAGCACGAGCAGGAGGTCGAGCTTGGAACGCTCATCACTGCGTCTTCGTTGGTGAGTCGAATGGTCTCTGGTAACCGCAACTCCGGCCTTGACTCACTCAATTCCCTTGTGTTTGCTTATCGGATGCGAATGATTGGCATGTTAGAGCATGCGCTATGTGACCGAGTGTGAGGCGATGCTGCCGCTGCTGAGCCGCTTCCGCGCTGCTTTCTCGACGGTTCTGCGCTTTGACGCGTGGGGAAAAGCGTTCATCGGACTGAAGGTACATTTGCAATCACACTGTTCCGTGCATTCTTGATACCAACAAAAGCACTGACGATTGAATTACTCTTGTGTACAACATCGAATAGACGGTGGCTTTGATGGCGTCGACACGCGTCCTCGAGGCTTTCGGCACTCAAGTCGACGTTGAAGACGTTGAGCAGGAGCTCAAGTGGCTCGTGGAGCTCTTCGTGCCGCCTGAGGAGAACGAGAACCAGTGGCTCTTGGACCTTTTTGCGCCGCAGGACGCCGAACTGTCGGTGCAGAAAGCCGACTACTTGCTTCGTCCAACGTGCGAATACGTCTCGGTCGCTTCGCAGACCCACGAGAGCGCGCGGGACACGATCTACTCCAAGGTGCGTGTCTGATGGGTGTGTATATACTCACTGTCGTATGATAGAGGGTAGGCTGACTGAATGCCTGTGATGATGGCATGATGATCGTAGACTCTGCCGCAGCTGCTCACGCTGGTGCAGCGCTTTGGGGACGAGTACTCGGGTGAGGTCACTGTCGCTGACGCTACGCTGAACGAACTGGTGTCGACCATCGCCGTTCTCCTGGAAGAGAAGCTCCCACGTCCTGCCTCCAACGTGTTCGCGTTGCTCCCAGTGCCATCGTTCGTGGAAGAAAACTCTTCTTCCGATGCGCCTGCTGCCGTCAAAAGCACGGACGAAGACGGTGGTGACGACGACGAAGACGAATCGCCATTGAAGTTCTCCAACGGTGACAGTTCGGTCTACCAGTGTGTCGCGACGCTCTGCGGCTGGCTCAACACCACGGGACGACGAACGTCGGCTGCGATCGTGTTGCCGGACTTGTGTCATTCGATCTACCTGAACGACCCGGAGCAGAACAACACGGACATGGTCGCGACTATCGTCGAGGCTGTTGTTGCGAGGTAGGATGCTGCCCACAGCTTTCTGATTCTCAGCTGTTCTCGATGATATTGTGTGGTTGACACCGTAGATGACTCTTTGGTTGTGGTTTACTTGTATAGCTTGCACGAACTTGACCTGAAGACCGTGGTGGACTTCGAATATGCGAACACGCTCTTGGAGTCGGTGCGCGATCTCACTCTGCGTGTCCCGCACTTCAAGACGGACTTGATTACCGCGATCTACAACGAACTGCGCTCAGTGATGCCACGTCTCGAGGTGAGCAACTGCGCTCTTGAAAAAGGGATCTCATTTGTAAAAGAGCTACCTGACCTCTTGTGCGCCTTGTTCTTATTGCTGTCGTTGAATTTTAAAAGAGCGCGATCAAATCGTCGGATGCCGAGAAGGAGGAGCTCCAGTCGATCAAGTCCACCTGCTCCAAGGTCCGTCAAACGCTCGTGGAAGCGTTCGTCGCGTGGATCTACAACGCCGGTGCTGCGAACTTTGCGACGCACCAAGCGGACTTTCTGGGCGAAACGTCAACCAAGCTCGCTGACCCTCGCATCTACGGAGACGTGATCCAGGTCGTGCGCAAGGGCATGGCGCCCGACGCGCCAGAGACGGAGTTGGGGCCACTGGTGGAAAAGTGCGCGCTCTTGCTCGTCCAGGCATTGAAGCAGCTCGACCGATACACCAAGGTGAGTACACATCGCGTGGCTTCTCTTCTCATACACCCACCATGTCGTGGTGGCAGGCTAACTTGCGTCATTACGTTTTGTTTCTTTGCTCACAGGCCACGGCGAAGCAGATTGTCTCTGCTGTCACTCGTGTTGCCAGTGCCAGCGGCAAGTTCGTGGCTCCGTACGCGGACGATCTTGCGTCGCCTCTCTTGGTCTCCATCGCGGACGGCTCCTGCAAGGGCGAGACTCTTCGTGCCAGACTTGAGGCAGTGGCGTGCATCCTCCTCGGAAGCGCGGAATGTGAAGCGTTCAAGGTACCCATGTGATCATTGTGACCTCTCTTTTGTTTCTCTTAAAATTCCTTGGTTGACGAGTGCGTTTGAATTCGTTGTCTCCATGCTACAGGTTGAAGACCACCCATGGATTGCTCAGTACGCTGGCGTTCTCCTCGACAAGGCGGAATCCGAGAGTGCCCACACCTTGGCGATTCTTGCGAACTTGGTCCGTGCGTCGCCACTCTTGTTGAAGCAAGTCGTGGCAGTTTGCGCTCAGAAAACGCAGATCATTGGCCAGATCTTCCACGACTCGCTCTCTCGCTGGCCATTGTTTGAAGAAGACGTGGACAGCGTCATTCTGGCTCTTGAGATCCTCAAGGCGCTGCTTGGAGACAGCTCCTTCCGCACGCTGCTTGACACTGCGAAAATCGCGTCTACCGTCCAGAAGCTTTCCGAGAATGCGTCGGGCGACGATTTGGAGCTTGTCGTCGCGGCTTGTAGCGACGTGCTTGCGTCGGATTTCCTCGAGACCAAGTAAACCAGAGGTTATCCCTCATCACAATAAACTCGGGCGATTTGCTGTTTTTTTCCGTAGTGTCTGTCACATTATTGCTGTTCCAACTGGAGCAATGGTACAATCAGGTCACCATTCGCGTTCCATTTGCACACGTTCCAGTAGAAACTGGACCACCATTGCTCTTCGCTGGTCTGGGAGCTTTCGTACACGAGTCCTTCGCACGTGAAAATTTCCACGCGCGGTCGATAAAGCGTTACTCTACAGCTCGGATGGAGGGATGACGCCACTTTGCAGCGGTACGAGAAGCCTGTGAGACAGCAGAGAGAGAGAGAGAGAGAGTGAGTTGAGTCGTACGCATTTGATCATGTCAGCTGTTGCAATATACCTTTGCTGCATGCGAGCATGAAAGTGTGGAATTCACAACCCCCCACTTGTCCAATATGCTCCAACCTGACTTGATTTTCGTAGGCGTTGGGACTTTGTCGCCAGACATGACCCATTGGCACCTTTCACACATTCCACAAAACAATCATTTTCAATATGTTAGCCCGGTTAACTTAGTTTCAGAACAAGAGAATTGTCAGTTTGTTTAGTTCGTACCTCGCCCTTGAAAATCTCAATCATTGCGTCCATTGAGTTGACCGCATTCACGTAGGAAAACACGATCCGATAGATACCACGTTGCTCGATCACTGGGCTGAGCACTGCGAGATGTCGAGCGTTGGACTTGGATGTGTCCCATCCTACCTGAAGATTCACGTGCGTCGTGAAAAAGTTATCGCAGCTGATATCCACATCATATCTGCCGAGCCGCAGCGGGATTTTCGCCGAGCTCCCAATCGCCAGCGTGTGATCCGCTTGACCTGACACATCGGCTTGAGAATCGCCAAATGCCGCTTCGCTGCTGCCTCCGTCACGATTCATCGCCTCTTGCTCCTCTTTTCTGAAGCGCACCTTCACGAGCGCAGGATTCTCCACCGTGCTTTCTATGGACACGGCTGATACGAGAGCAAATTCGATCGTGAGTTTGCCTATCAGCACGGGAACGAAAATCGTTTTCGCGGGACGATACCGTCCTCCGTCCACGACGACATTCTTCGAGGCCGAGTACAAGATGCACGTGCACTCTTTCAGCGCACTCACAGAGTAGAGTCCCTTGCTAACCTCCCAGGTCGCGCACCCTCGCGCATCGGTCTTGACGATGTACCGCTGCGAGCTGCACTTGTCGACGACTTGGATGGGAATGTCAGCGACCATTTTCAGACTGTGCTGGTGGCAAAAATCAACCAGCTGGATCTTGTACGTCCAACGATACGCTTCTAGCGGGACTAAAATCTCTTGCGCCGTCGAACAGGAGATGCCTGTGCCACCCTGAGAACCTGAGCTGTTCGCACTTGGAAATACGACGACCAACGACGTCCACTCAAAGTACTCCAGATGGAAAATGTACAGAGAGTACGAACCTGGTGTCAACCGACAAGTTATCTTGCCATCGCTGTCGCTGACGTAACAAAACTTGCGCTCTCTTGCTCTCTCGAGCGAAGCCTGAAGCGCATCATTTGGATCAAGACGTCCCTTTACGTTTTTCGGGGCAGGTGGTGAGCCTTCATCTGTAGCATCATCATCGGGCTCTGCTACCATAGATTCGCCAGCGATGGAAGGATCTTCGTGCTCCACTGCCTCGCCATTCCGCTGCGCACGCCATATTTCGTAGACGCTCCTCGTATCCTCAGCTCGATCAAGGGTTCCATTCGGCAAAAAGAGCCCGTCTTCTCTGAAAACCTCCAGCCCAAACTCTGAGAAATCTTCCAGCAAATTCCTTTCGCTCGAAGAGAACTCGAGAGGCAGCTGGTACGCTTGCTGCAGTCGAATCGGTCCATTCCGCGAGTAGATTCGGCTGCGCTCGCTCTCCTTGACCTGCTCGAGGATCCGCTGCTTGCTTGTCTCGTACCGCTGCCGCATGATCCTCTTCAGCATCGCGCGAGATCGGATGTATGGAATGAGCTTCGAGTCTCGCCGCAGTGAGAAAAGCGCCACTTTCATGCCGATGCTGATGATTTCGTCCACAAATGCTTGTGCAACACCTTTTGTGTCGTCAAGCACACGTTTCATTTGAAGTCGTCGTCGAATGGAGACTAACCTGGAGCCCATAGTCAGCGTCGGGACAATTTTCTTGGCGAGGTTTGCAGTAAGCTTGATGTTGTCCAGGTTCTTTTCGATGAACACATGCGCCTTCTCAACAGGTGCGCTGGTCTGCTCATTGATCACGCGGATCTCCACTTGGCGCTTGTTCTTCTTCTCTTGGGCGACAAACGGGTTTTGCTGCAAACTTTCTTTGATGCCGTGCTCGCTGAGAATGCGCAGAATATTCCGGTACACTGACTGAGTTGTCGGCAAGGATTGGTGCGAACTTTCATGTCGGTACACTTCGACTTCGTCGCTTAGACCTTGAAGCCTTAGCGAGATGATCAACGGCGCTAGCAAGCCGAAACTTCCGCGCCGGCTGCTCAGCCCCTGGTTGTTTCCGCTCGGCGTCATAGGATTCAGTGAAATACGTCCATTTCGCCCGAAGCGAATGTTCTTGGAGAAATGCTTTGCGTACTCTTCGAATTCGTTGCCTTTGTCACTGTCATAGTTCTGGAAGCTCACGACAATTTCGTAAATCTGGATGATCGCATGGTTCACAAGCAGCTCGTGCATTTCATCGAGCCCTGCGTGGATCGAGTTGGCTTGGCTAGATTCTCCGAGCGCTTGTACTTTCCAATGATGAAGCTTTTTGCTTCGGTACAGAGCTGCCAACGCGAACCAGCGACAGCTGCTTCCAGGAAACATGTCGACTACACCCAAAGCTTGCAGAGATTCTCCGTTTTCGATCTGAATCCTGGCACGCAAATCTCTCTTGACGCTTGACTCTGCTTCAGATGTTGCATTCTCCTCATAGCCGATCTTCTGGAGGCAGAACAAGATGCAGTAGACTCGATTTGGGACGTGGGACAGGCGGAGATTCACGCGATGCACAAAGCCGCCGTACAAGTATCTGGTTTGGTGAAGCGAGATTGTTCCGTCCTGAGATACTGGGCACTCTTCATGGATAAACTCGAGCAACTGGAAGTCGTGGTCGAGGAATACACCGATGAAGCGCCATGGAGACTTCACAACGCTCCCCTCACAGTCTAGGGTCGTGCAGATCGAGAGCGCCTCCAAAAGTGGAAGAGCGTACATGGCGCTTGCTGTCGGAGTTAGCATCGACAACGTCGGCAGGTCTTCCATGCGACTCTGTTTCTTCATGTAGTCATCCTAATGAAATCGACACAAAGAGTTAGTTTGCGATCGAACTCATGATAGTGGATCAAGAACAACAAATACTGTGTCCCGTACCTGAATGAATTTGAAGTGGCGAACAACGCCAGGAAGCTCCGAGTTTGCGAAATGAAAGCCGATTTTCTGGAATACCGAGACTACCTTCCGCTCAGTGAGAACCACTTTCCGAGTGATCACAGCCTCCAGGAAAAGCCGCTCTCGGTTCTGGCGAGATCGCCCTGCCAGCGCAAGAAAATATCGGAACGCTTGGACGTGAATCTCCTCCCCAGGCGATCTATTGAGAGAGAATACTTGATGTGTTAGCTCAGGCGGCTCCACAGAGAAGCAAGATTGCAAGAAACGTACCGCTTGGCTTCATGCAGGATGATCAACTGGATCTTCTTCTTGATTTCTTCCGGACTTGGAAACAACGACGTGCTCGCCATTGAGTGAAGCGGAATAGTAATCGAACCTTTTTCAGTATCACGCGCCAGAGACATGGTAATCTCAAACGATCCGATGCATGCAGATATCGACTTTCCACCTTCTTCATTCACAAGCACAGCAAGTAGTGGACTCATGGCTTCCAGCTCACGGACGACCGCCAGCGACTTCTGCTCGTACTCTTTCTTTGTGCGACAGCCGTGCTCACTGCCGATCTGCATGTCGAAGTCAAGCGCGTACTTGACTACCACACGAACATCTCCTGCTTGGATGACCGAGAGCAGTAGATTCTCGAACGACTTAAAGGTTGTGACCGCTTTGTCGTTGTGTGAGCCGTGGAAGAAGTTGTCGAGCAAGTCTATTCGAGACAGCGAGGCGCTTGATGACGAGGCAGGATCCGCCTCTGATGAGCGAAATGCTTTTCGAGGCAACGAGCGCTCAGAGATTGGGGGAAAGTGCTTTCGCCAGAACACGTTCCTGTGCACGTTGACGGTGTGATTGTAGCTTGAAAAATCTTTCACGCGGCCCACATCGGTGAAGAGAAGCTTCAAGATCATTGACTGGTCACCGCTTCTTCTACTGTTGATTGTACTTGACTTCAAGGTGTCTACACTTGACGGCAAACTATCTCCATCTGCCGGATTCCCTCCGCCAGAAGCATCTGGGATCTTCCACACTGTCACTGACGCGATCAATCCAATGAAGCCGATCCGCAATCTCCAGTCACGGACACTTCTTGAATAAGACGGATGGCCCCCAATGTAGATCGAGTTCACGTTTGACGATGCTGCAGCTGCCCACATAGTCTGTGCACCACCACTTGGATTGCCACGAGCGTTTGTAGGAGTCTTGTTTGTGATTGCACTTCGCGGGATGGCTGTGATGACACTTGCAGAGTCGACCAGGTTGTCGTCCACATAGAGCCGTAGATAGTGACAATCAAACGTGACGTACAAAAGCACCCAGCGATTGCTAGGAAGCACGTATCGGTTTGCCCAGCATTCGTACCCTTCATGCCAGACATGGCAGCCAGAGTCCAGGGAATAGTGCCCCCCTCCACCATCGTTCTGAGTCTCCACACTATTATTCCCTGAGCTGGTGCCGCGGTCGTAGATCGAGAAACTGATTCCATCACTTTGGTTGGGATTCGGGAGTTTTGCAGCGACGAGCTTTGGCGCAGGCATATCTAACATGAAATGACGCAAGGGGGTCACATACTACATCGCACATAACCAGCCAGGTCGGACGACTTTACAGCACACAGAGTCGCTACCTTTGTCTCGAAGCGCGGTCGAGGCGCGGCTCTGGATCGCCTTCGCAGCCGAACAGCCATAGACGCTCGAGTCGGTGCTCCCGCAGCAAGTCCAGCGCACAAACCCACCCGAATCGTCGAGCTCAGGGTTTGTATGGCGAGATTCTTCGGTGTAGCTGCCGAGAAACAGAGACAGAGTCACGTAAAGCTATATCACTGTCAGGGTAGTGAACATGAACAAACATACCAATGCGACGTGTCTTTCGCGATATCCGCGGCTTTGAAAAGGTGGATCTTGAGCGAAAAGCCCCTGCGAAGCGCTGTCGTCTCTTGGTTCTGGTGGCTCGGCGGGATTTCAATAAACCCATCGCCGTAGAGCGACAGCACGAGCTCCGCTTTTGATGCAGACTTGCTATCGCAGGCGTTGGCTATGGTGTCACTATCGTATTTACTATTTGGAGATCGCGCAGCAGCTCTTGCTTTTGTTCTGGGTGCCGACACTGCTTTCTTCTCGTGATTCGGTCGTGTGATCATTTGAACTGGAGCCTCCTCTGACGTCGCTGGCTCGGCGCTTGAAGTCGCGTGAGTGAGTTGTCGGACAACGTTCCCAAGCGCTGTTTCGCGTCTCCTCTGACTGCTTTGCACAACAGGAATCTGTTGCTGTTGAGGTGATTCTGGTGGTGGTGTCAGTTTCGTTGCGGCTGCTTCCGCGACAGTCCGCAGTATCGCTGGTCTCTGGCTGGCTGTTCGCGTTGGTATCATTGTCCTCACCGCATCTGCGGACACAGTTGCACCTTCACAGGCACTGGCGGAAGCAACAGTTGTGGGTCGCATTCGCAGCGTAGGCGAGCGCCTTGGCGTTTGGTTGGGAGACCCCGGGCGGAAGCGCGACTGCGCCAAGTGAAGTCTCTGGCCCTTGTCCTTCGCTGACGACGCCGTGGAGACGCCACCGTAGATGCTCAGCAGTGTCTCGTGGCGACTCATGACGATTTAGGAGGAGGAGGAGCCGGCGGCACACCGCTCGCGCTCACGTTAAAGAAATCTGCCTGACGCTGTCGTTAAAGAGAGAGAGATACCCACACACCAGCACCTCCTTCTTCATGTTGCTGTTGAGATGAAAATTGAAAATGCAGAAAACAGAAATGGCTTCAGCCACTTAGCCGATTGGCGGTTATTGAGAACCTGACACGAATTTTTTCAGATTTTCAACACAAATACAACTTGCATTTTGTATGTGCAAGTCTAAAACAATCTGCCAGGCCACGAGCGGTTCATGAAGAAGAAGCGCCACGCGAGGATCGTGAAGAGCATGATGACGTCCTGGATCGTCTTGAGCAGCAGCGAGTTGTCGTTCGCGGCGCCTTTCGCCCAGCCGCGCACGACGTTGGCCGAGTCGCTGAACTTGACCGCGAGGAAGAGCGCGTAGAACGAGATGAACGTGAGGATGCCCCACACGGCGCGCTGCTGCATGATCTTCCAGAAGATCTGGTCACGGATCTTCATGGGCACGGACAGCGAGTACTGCTCCTCCTTCCAGAAGCGCAAGATGATCGGCAGCGGCAGCACGGACACGACCACGAGCAGCAGTGTCGCGTTCGAGAGCGCCATGTTGGGCTCGGTGCCCGCCGCCCCAGAGCCGAGCGTGAGGTACGAGAACGACGCGGTCATGCGGCGGAACACGAGGTACGACACCTGGATCGAGTCGCGGTCGCGCAGCGCCTCCCGCTGTGAGAGCTCGATCGCGAGTGTGCACGCACATGTAAGTGATGATGCAACCGACGCTCGCGAACGCCGACATGACGATCACGAGCGTCACGAGGCGCGAGTCGCGCTCGGTCGTGGTCTGCGACTCAAAGTGCGCACTAATGCCGGTCATCGCGAGCACGCAGGCCGCGTTGATGAGCATGCCAACGATCATGTACGCCTTACGGTGCAGCCCCATGATCGGGTAGCAGTCCGAGAGCAGTCCGACGAAGAAGCTCAGCGCCATGGGCAGCTCGATCAGGCGCTGCACCGCGATGTTCTCCTGCTTGGTCAGGTTGAGCTTGGAGCTCATGAGCGGCCGCAGCACGCCCCGGAGCGACTGGAATGAGAACGCGGACGAAAACACGGCAGCGACGAGTCCGATGCACTCTTTCGAGTAGAATTTCACGGCGCCGCCGGCACGCAGACTCCCGTACATCTCGTGGTTGTAGAACTGGTTGCCGGCGACGTAGCGGCTGTCGCCGAAGATTGACTGGTTGTTGTTATTGTTGTGCTGCTGCTGGAAGTCGTCGACCGCGTTGGCCTTGTCGAGCATCACGATCTGCTGCTGGCTTTGGAGCTGTTGGTTCTGGAGCGAAGGATTGGACGGCGACTCATAGAGCTGGAGTCCGTACGGGTCTTTGCTGCTCATACCTGGTGGCGACCACGGCGACTTCATACTGTGTAACTTGTCCGGGGAGCTACGGTCTATGGTGAGGAGCTAATGAATGATATGAAGAAGAGCTGTGCCGATGACGAAGCGAATTGACGAGTGACGTGGAGCTGCTGGTTTTCAGACAGCGGACATACTAATGGTATGGTGCATAGCGCATCTCCATTGCCGAGGGCTCGAGCCAGCGACGCCACGATCGCCATGCATATCAGCACTCATCCACGAGGGAGCGTGGACGAAAGTTGAAGCTGCTAAGTTAATTGAATGTTTTCTGGTGAAGGAGTGGCCGCGGGCCACCTAGATGATTGGCACGTCGAAACTAGAAATTCGGCTTGGACAAGAGAAGCGTGGACGACATGACGCAAGATGTGTGGAAAGTGGCACAAAGTGAAAGTGGATGGCGACGTGAGGAAAGGGCGGGTTCAACTCTGTCCACGTACGTCACTTACGATCAATTCGGTCAGCTTTAGCTTCAAATGAATGGCAGGCACGAACATACACATTGCGAAATGATGGAAGAAGCCTTTCAACATCACACCTTGAAAGAGGGAACCAGCGTGTGCAATAATACACACACGAGTGTTCGTTGTGTGTGGTGTTGTGCGTAGCGTCCACACTTCATTTGAAGCGTTGGCTTCGTTGCTTCGCTATACTGTATTATGCGAGGCTGTGGACTAACATTTAGCAGTCTTACCGCATGTTGTCTTATACAACATATCCAAAAATAATCGTCACGCTGGCTGGCACCAGTGTCGTCGAAGAACATCACCGAGTATGGGACATGCCCACGATCGCGCAGCGCCCGGAGGACTGTCGACACGGAGACCGAGATACCCTCCTGGTATTTCAGCATACCCACAACATCTTTCGCTCGCATCTTGCCGTTCGTGGCCGCCATCGCCACCACCTTCGCTGCGCTCTCCGAGTCAAGCTTGACTGGACGTTGCCGAGAAGAGTTCGAATGGTTACTTATTAGTCGAGTGAGGTCGGCTGCAGCGAGGAGCTCTATTGTAGTGAAGCGAGTGGCTTACTTCAACAGAGATCAACTGTGTGGAGCGAAGATCATGCGTGGTATAAACAACACGCAAGAACTGGTAGCTGTTGCGATCAGCAGAACGCACAAAGTTGGACGAGCCGCACTTTGTACTCATCAAGCCAGATCCCGCCGCTTTGCTTCTTCAGCAAGCTTCGCAGCGCCTGAGGTGCACAACAATGTTAGTTGAATGGCGTACAACCTCACAGGCAGCTCAACGAAACGATCTTTGTATACCTCTGGGAGCTCCGTTCCCAACGATTGTTCAAGGGCATCGAGATCTAAGGTGGGGGAAA
>JAASGK010000576.1:0-20450 GCA_023334195.1 Globisporangium emineosum
CGGCTGGACAAGCACCTTGGTTGATGTCGGCCGCACATATGGTGCTTCCTTTCACGCAGAAGATGCCGTTCACATTCTCAACACTGATCTCCGAGAAGCCCTCCACGCATGGAGCGAACGCGCGCACGCCAGTCGAGGAGGCGGTGAGGAGAAGTGCAGTGAAGAATGACTTGAGCATTGTGAAGAGTCGATGTTTGTGTGGCGCTCGGGAAGTTTTTTTGGGGGTCGAGTGCGCGGAATCCGGTGGATTGGAGAGTGAGGTCTTGAATCCGAAGCTTCGCAGCTGGTGCTGGCAGCCGCCACCGAGCAAAAAGACCTGGGTTGGACACGAATGCGATGGTACGTGACATAATCCCTCCTCGGCGAGCACGGGTGCTGCAGAGCGAGCGACTCTCCACCATTACCATTTCTGCATGCTCGCACTTTGGGTCGCACGTGGAGTACTGCTTGTTAGTATGGAATCTATCGTACAAGGGCTAATTGTGTCCGGCGCACGTGCGATGCTGCATGATCGAATTGAGTGGAACGCCGAGCTGGAGTCTGGTGTCACGGATCCAAAGGATCTCTCTGCGAAAGCTCAAGAGTTCCTGGCTGATTGCCAAAATAAACGCAACACGCTGCAAGCGTTCCAGGAATCGTCTGAGGGAAATTTATATTGTAATAGCACCGGATTGGCCCCCAAATCGTTCTCAGGTAGAATTGATTAACGCGATTTCTGACTGATTAAAAAGGAAAGTGGATGGCACCACAACCTGAAACGTACTTCAGTGAGCGAATTGTGTCGCGGATTGTGGTGCGTTGGGAACGCCCGGCTTTGTTACAGAAGAGTGGAACGTCTGTAGGTTTGATGCAAAAACTCCTTTGACCACAATTGCGAGAACGCCAAGACAGAGAGCCGTGTGAGGTGACGTAGGGAGCCAAACTTGCACGGCGGAATCGACATTGTCGTTGGTCAGATGTCTTGAATTCATAAATCTTTTCCTGGGCGGCGCAGCGAAGCTAAAAAATCTCGATTGAGGTGGCTAAAAAGAGTGGTTCAGACAGTGGGACGGAAGAGTGATGGTTGCAGTTATACAGGCATAATCTGTGACTCAATATGTTCACTTAAGTACGATATAGATTGTGGTAGTATCCTTTGTCAGTAAAAAGAGGTAGGGTGATTGATGCCGACGGATCCTACCACTGGCCAGAGCACACGCGATGGATCCGCATGTGGGGGAAGTGTGACTCGAGCTGGGGATGTCCCTCCTGTCGCATTGGCGATTGCTACGCTGTGTGAATGAGCTGCTGCTGGTTGAAGCTGGTGGTGTGCTTGATCTGAACTGCATCCCAGTGGGATGTATAACATCCAGAGAAGCCAGTTATTGATGCTTAAATCAATATGTTCATATCCTAAATCAGTATATTGATCAAAGAAACCACACCATATTGATTTGGAAAAATACAGAAATATGTGGTGTGGTGTAAAATCATCGAACAGGTTTCTCAATCACTATAAATTACCATTCACCAATATATCCGGTTTGAGGTTGAACAACTTGATTCAGTACTTTCCGGGATATTGCGCACTTGATCCAGTATCCAGTAGACTCCCTGGGTCTTCCGCGCAACCCTCTGGTGATTGCCTTTCGGATGGGGAGTGGACACCATGGGAGCTGGTTCAGGAGCGCGATCACGAGCATGACCAGTTGACCGCCTGGCTCGTCAGCACAGGCACGTGAGTCCCTCCCGAAGCTCAAGTGGTCGACCGTACGTCTGCGCATTTGTGTGTTGAAGACGCGGACGCGGATAGGGAGTAGATGAGAATGGCGCCGCCACTGCGACGCGTCCATCGAGCAGCGACTGCGCTTACGCTTGTGCTGGTGCTGAGCTGCCTGGGTATATTGATCCGTGCGCAGAACACGCCGCTGCCCAATGCGCCAGCAGCGGCATCTACAGTGCCAGTGCCTGCGCCGTCCGAGCCATTTCGTGCCGGCACAGTGGCGCCTGCGGGGGAAACCAACAGCTCCAAGAACGTGACAGCAGCTACGACCAAGACAGAGCTATATGTGAGTGTCCGTTAGAACTGCGCTGTTTGTTAGTCTGGAGGAAGAGCGTGCCTTGTTTGCTTGCGCTGTGTATGTCTCACCCCCTCTCTCTCTCTCTCTCTCTCTGTCCAACTCGAATACTGCCACATCCACACAGGCTGGCTGGACGCAGGTCTTCGATCTCAAGGCGCTCGACGCGTTCGTGACGAAGGGCGCTCCTGCCAAAGTGACTCCTGCCCCTGCTCCAGGGACTCCCGTCGCCACTGCTGCACCGCCCGCGAATGCTACCAGTACTGCCAATGCTACTGCCCTAGCAGCTCCCGAGAGCTACCTCACCATGCGCGCGAACCGCCGCATCGGCTACAACAAGTACTCGAACGGGTACATTGGGGGCGACGAAGGCTACGTGCGCGAGGTCAGCGGACTCGTGGATCCGACAAAGCTGGGCGTCCCCGAGAAGCTCTTTGTGACGTTCTCAGCAGATCCCCAGAGTGGTTTGGCGGTTGTAAGGGATGGGAATCGCCGCTTCTGGAGCTACGACGCGGCCAGGAGCATCATCACGTGGGTCACGGACGAGAAACTGGCGCTACAGGTCCAAGTTTTCCTCAAAGCCGACACAAAAGACACGCTGTTCTTTAAAGTTGTCGGCAAAGACAAGGACGTCGACAGGTTTGTGTCGTTCCGCGGCGCGCTGCACGAGTCCATTCTCGCGGACACGAGTGGGCTCTCGTTGTTGTCTCTCTTGACCGAGAACAGCTTCTTCCTCGCACCAAGCTCGAAGTTAAAAACCAAGGATGCAACAACGCTGAACGCGTACAACCTCCAGTTCCGACGAAAAGCGTTGGAGAAGGAAGCTGGAGCGCCGCCATCGAAGGCGTTCAACGCCTATGACTTTGCGCTCGCAGTGCTTCTCGGGAGGAGCTTCAACGAGTTTGCGATGCCAACCCCGGGCATCTACGACCTCTACAACCTCATCTTCACCATGGCGCAAGTGATCGTGCACGACTTGGTGGACGAGTACGAGGCCAAGTTCCCATCCCTGGGCAAATCGCTGCCTGGGAAAATCGACCTGAACGAGTTTGCGCTCGCGATCAACGCAAACCCTGACACGTTGACGTACGTGGGGGTCACTGTCGCGGCGCAAGCTACTGAGACCGTGCGTCAAGGAGGCAAAGACGTTGGAGCGATCAAGTGGGGCGCCTTCATTGGGACGATCTTAGCCCAGGCGCAGCTGCGCGGGCTTGACTCCAACACATTTGCGTTCGCGACCAACTCAATCACGTACACGGACGTGCTGAACCAGTACTACATGCACTCGTGCGTGCTCGCAAACCTGCTTCCCGACCTCTCGATTCTCGACAAGCTCGAGCAGACTGAGATGCTGTACCCGAAAGGCTCGCTCGACCCGTACCTGGAGAAAGGAAAGGACGGCAAGTACTGGTTCGAGTCCTTCACGGTGCTCAACATCACATCTCTGAAAGCCGCGAACATCCTGCCGGAGCTTGGACTGCTCAACCACTTGCCGAGCGACTTTGTCGCGAAGAACACGATGGTCGGCGACGGCATCGCGACGGCGATCACGCGCGACGTGACCACACTCATCGGCAAGAACGACATCAAGGCGCTGGCGATTTATGCCTCGGAGGACTCGTTCATGGCAGCGTCCAGCGTCGCAGCGACCGTGTGCCAAGACGCTTCGACTGGGTCGACCAAGCTCAAGTTCTGCGTGATCCCGCAGATTCTGTCGCAGATCAGCGGACTCGCGATCTCGGACCGCTCGCTCTTCAGCTCGAACGTCACGACGTCCGTGATCCCCGGTATCGAGATGGACCTTCAGGAGTACATGCGCCAGCTCCTCGACAAGGACCTGCAGGACAACGTCATCCAGACGCTATCTGCCAAGAAAAAAGAAGTGATGACATTCCTGAAGAACAACATGGACAAGACCGCGTCTGCGATCGCAAGCGCGACGCTCGAGCCGATGCTGATCAGCAGCTCGCAGGTCGCAAAGTCCCAGGGAGCGCTCGCCGAGCACCTGCAGACCGTGAGCGTGTTTGATCGCGACAGCCGCGTGGCACAGTTTGAGCAGAAACTGGTGCTGCTCAAGAAAGGCACCGACACCGCAAGCGGCGAGAAAGATAATCTGCTGGACAGCGTCAAGGAGCTCTCGAAGCGCGCGATCGGCGAAGCGGCGGTGACCTCCGTGCTCGACATGTTCAACACTGCGATCTCGGCGCTCAACGTGTTCAACCCTGTCACGGGCTTCAACCCAGCGAACTTGGGCAACCTCATCGCGGACTCGAACCAGTTCAGCAAGAGCCTAACGAACCTCGTGCAAACCACGCAGCTGAAGAACTACGTCGCGGGCGACATCGCGCAGAGGCTCAGCAGTCTGTTTGCACGCATGCTCAACGCGAATGAAGACGTCAAACGTGTGCGAGACGCAGTGCAGCCAATGTTGAACGCTGCAACCAACAAGCTCAACGCTACGGCCCTCGACCAGCAAGCTGCGAACTTCATTAGTGTCTATGGGAACTACAGACCACAGGTGTCGCAGTCGGAGGTCGAGCAAATCAAGGCGCTGTTCACAGAAATCGTCGAAGCTTTCTGCGTGATCATCGACATCGACGGGTACGCTCCGTGCGTGACGATTCCAGGATCAGCGGTCAAGGTGTTTGGCGGACTTGTTGAGAGCGTCGGGTACTCGCACGAAGCGATCAACATCCTGTTTGAAGTTGCGCGCTCGTCCGTGAACTTACAGAGCGCGACGCAGATGCAGGTAGACGCCGAGAAGCAGCAAAAATCCTCGACTGATAGCGTTAAGGCGTTGCGCGCAAACTGGGACAACAACAACAAGACCCGCGACGAGTGGTGGACGCAGTGGAAGAAAGATCAGAGTTACTCCGATGCGGTCTCGAGCATCGGGCTCACGATGAACCAGGCGCTGCTGCTGAGCACTGTCGTGTCGTTCTGCAACTACAACGCGTACGAGAACGGCGGCGTGCCGTCCGACATCTGCGCGTCGACGGTGTTCGCCGGCAAACCGATCTCAAACGAACAGATCGAGGTGCTGAGCAGCTACAAGAACTCGGAAGCGCCGAGCGTCGTCAAGCTCAACGCTATGATCCCAACCAAGCCGCAGTATGGCAAAGACACGGGGTTCCTGGACATCGCCAAGCTCATGGATGGTGAGAGCGTCACGCTGCAGCTGCCGCTCAACATCACGTGGCTCCAAGACCACAACTGGCTTCCCGATGCAGTGACGAACTTGAAATCCACTGTCATGTACGTGAAGAGCTTTGATCTCTACCTGCCGCCGCGCTTCTCGACATTCCAGACAAAGACCAGCAACGTCGCAGCGGAGGTCAAGTTCAGCGGCACGTCGTCTTTGGGGCTCGCTCTTGGTGGGAAATCGTTCGAGATCCCGCCGAGCAAGTTCAAAAACACGTACGAAGAGCGCCCCACGGGCGTTGCTGGCACGTGTGCGCAGGTGAAGCTCGCGACGAGCGACTGCAACTCGCTGCTGCCTCGGGTTTGCTCGACCGGCGGCGAAGTGAGCGACAACAGTTTGCTTCCGTCGGCGTTCAGCACTTTTGAGGTGAAGGCGTCGTTCGGCAAAAGTTCGGGCTCGCGCATCCGCTACAGCAACGTGACGACTCCGCTATTCCTTGCAGCTCGCGTGTCGCTCGTGGTATACACTGATGTGACCAAGGCGGTGGTGAACCCGACCATCGAGGATCTCAAGGAGGAGTCTGCTTCCGCCGAAGGAAACAAGACGTCGAAAGCCTTGAAAAACGAAGCGATCACTGGCTCGCTGTTGACAAAGACCACCAAGGTGGAATCAAGCGATGCTGCTGCTGCTGATGTAGATCCCCCAGCAGATTCGTCCTCTTCCATTGCAGGCACAGAGGAGACAAGCGATGCGAGCGACGCTATTGCGCGTGAACTTCAAAGCACGACGACGGCGTCTGGAACGACAAAGCGCTGCTGTGCGGTGGGCAAGTACCTCGATTGGGCGTCTGGGACCTGCGTGACGTGTCCGGAAGGAAGCGTGTCGCAGCTGGGAGGGCTCTACTGCGTCGGACTGAGCGCAAAAGACCTGAGCGCGAGGGCAGAGACCAGCAGATCTCTTCGGAGAACCAGCAGCAGCGAGATGATGTAGTGGTGAGGTTCGTGTCAAAGTGTAGCCATGTTTCCGTTAAAAGTCGGTGTTTTTTCAGTTCTATTCAAAATAAATAGACATTCAATACAACATTCAAGATTATACTTGACAGATTTATGATAGTCAAACCGATAGTGGAAATTTGAATGCTGAGCGACGTATCTTTAAGTTTGTATGAAGTGTCGAATTCTCTCTAAATCGGTAGGAATTTGTCAGTTTTTGAAGGAAGCTGGGCCTTGTAAACGGAATTTACTCGCCGTTTAACCGGTAAATCTTGGCATTTGTAACAACCCGCTGATACCAGCTCATCCCATTCCACCACCAAGTGTAAAGGAGCCACCAACACGAGCATACAAATTCCCAAACAAAACCCATTGCACGTCAATCCAGTCTATCACTGATGTCGCCTCGCCCACTGTTCGCAACTCCCGAGCCATTATAATAGACCTGTCGAGTCCCGCCTGGACGTGTCCTCCCTCCTGCGTGCAGACCCCCTCTTTTTTTCTTTCTCGTTTTTCTCTCCCTCTCGCTCCCATTCCCGCTTTTCTTCGCCTCCAGCGCTCAAGCCAAGCAAAGCGTCAAGCCCGACAAGCTCCATACAGTTACTATGGCGCGCACGAAGCAGACCGCGCGCAAGTCCACCGGCGGAAAGGCCCCGCGCAAGCAGCTCGCGACCAAGGCCGCCCGCAAGAGCGCGCCGACCGCCGGCGGCGTGAAGAAGCCGCACCGCTACCGCCCGGGCACGGTCGCGCTGCGCGAGATCCGCAAGTACCAGAAGTCCACGGATCTGCTCATCCGCAAGCTGCCGTTCCAGCGCCTCGTGCGCGAGATCGCGCAGGACTACAAGACCGACCTGCGCTTCCAGAGCACGGCCATCCTGGCGCTGCAGGAGGCCTCGGAGGCGTACCTCGTCGGGCTCTTCGAGGACACGAACCTCTGCGCGATCCACGCCAAGCGCGTGACCATCATGCCCAAGGACATCCAGCTCGCGCGACGCATCCGCGGCGAGCGAACCTAAGCAGTAGATCACAACTCAGCTAGCTATTGTGAGATGCATGGTCTGTGGCTTGAAAGGAACTCACACACACACAGCCTTCTTTGCTTTTATTTTGCATGTTTCATTCACACCAGTAACACAGAAACAACAAGAAACAAACACAACGGGCGTTTTAATTTCAAATGCGGGCTTGGAGTGTACGGCTCTGGTGTTGCGTACGAACACACCCATTGCTGCCACGGCCTGATGCTGCCGCTACTGTAAACCACGAAGCAAGCCTGAAGGGCGGCCATTTTCCCACATGAGCTCTTCGCTGTGTCCCATCGACAGTCTCTGAACTGTATGACAATCACTCACATTATTGCCCATCCCCTTCAGGAGTGCGTGCGTAATTGGGGTGGGCCACCTGAAACTAGCGTGGTCCACTCTAATGTTGTCAACGGGTGGGAGTCCCGCAATCACACTTGCGCCATTCCCAATTTGTTAAAAGAGCAGAAGAGAAGCATGGGGCTGCAGGAGAAGATCAACGCCAACCCGACGGTCTACGCCGTGAGCGCCAGCGCCTCCAAGAAGTTCGATGTGTTCGACGACTGCACGGACGAGGACGCGGTGGACCCCTTCGAGGCCGAGGAGGTCTTTGGTACGCTCTCTCCACGCAGCGAACGCTAACAACCTGAAGAGCTCAATTGGTGAGTCTGTGTCATTGACGCGCGTGGCTCCTCTCTCTCTCTTTTTCTTTCTGTATGTGTGTATGCGTGTTGACAGAGATCTTGCGCCACATCAATGACCCCGAGCACCCGCTGACGCTCGAGCAGCTCAAGGTCATGTCGCTCGAGAACATCCACATCGACGACGAGAAGAGCCTCGTGAAGGTCTTCTTCACGCCCACGATCCCGCACTGCAGGTACACTTCAGCGCTTTGATGGCTTCAGTGCAGCTATGGATACAAAGCAACAAGAATGCTCACGTGTGCCTTGTCATGACCAAACAGCATGGCGACGCTCATCGGCCTCTGCCTGCGCGTGAAGCTGCTGCGCTCGCTGCCGGCGCGCTTCAAAGTGGACATCCTGATCACACCGGGCACGCACTCGTCCGAGGCGGCGGTGAACAAGCAGCTGAACGACAAGGAGCGCGTCGCGGCCGCGCTCGAGAACTCACACTTGCTGCACGTGGTCAACAAGTGCATCGCGAACACGGACAAGTGATAAATTATATGCTGGATACGCGGCTCGTTTGGAGCGAATGCATTCATACATACTCAGGTAATAAGGAAGATCTCTTTCATGAAACAACGAGTGGTGGACATCAGCGCGCTCTCTATTTTGCTTGTATGTCTTACAACAAATAGGCCCGAAGCAAGCTCCGTCTTCGCTCATTGTATCCCGACTCCGCAGTAGATCCTACGGCCGCTCTGTTGTTGCTGCTGCTGCGATCTGCTGAGCCCCAACGAGCTTCTCGAGATGCGCTATTCGCTGCAGCAGGGTCTCGCGCTCGTCCAAGAGCTCGTCGATTGTGAGTTTGGTCATCGCACTCGCAATTGGCTCGCTCGTGTGCTGGTCAAACCTGCTTGCATCGGCATCCTCAACAGTGGCGTGGAGGACCTCAAAGCCTTCGTCCTCTTCGTCTTCGTCTTCGTTCTCTTCTTTGGCGTCTTCCAAAAAGAAAATGTCGCACTTGCCACTTTCAGCCGACTCTCGTTGTTGGCTCTTCGTGGCACTTCCGAAGTCCCACTCGCGCCGTGAGGACGCTCTTGGCTCGGCAGTCTTCAGTCGCTTCTCGTAGTTGGACGCGTCGCGCCGGATCTGAGAGAGCGCTTGCGGGAGGGCGAGTCCAGCGACCGTCGTGGGTCGAGTAGTATCACCATCACCATCACCTCCAGCGTTGCCCGCAGTCTTTGCGCTCGCTTTGCGGAATGCGCGGTTGAGAATCTGAATCTCGCTTTCAAACTCGCCCTCCCACCGCTCGCGCTCCGTTGCAAACCTGCGCGTGTCGCCCTCGAGCCGAGACGCGAGGGCTTTGTGGGCAGATGTGGCCTCTTGGCGCAAATGCACGCGCCGCTGCTGGTTCAGCTTTTGTAGCTCCTCGGCCCTGAACTTGCGCTGCTGAGCTTGAGATTCCTGAGATTCTTCCTCGACTCGCCTGCGCAGCCGCTCTTGGCGCTGCTTGCTGCTCTTGTAGAGCGATTCCCGTCGGGATTCGCGCTGCTGGACGCGGATTCCCTGTCCGGCTGACGCATTGCGACTGAAAAAGTCCTTGAGAATCGGTGCCGTGTCCTGAATGACTGGCGTGGGGTCGCTGCTGCCGTCATTGTCTCGTAGCCTGCTCTCTCGCTCTAGAACTGCCAGGCGAGGCGACGAGAATGCCGTAGCTGAGCTTGAAGTGTTGTTGCGTGTCCTTCTCTGGGACGAAGTATCCTCGAAATCTGAATCGTCGTTGTTGCTGTTCTCATGATCTCCACGCGGGACGATCTTCTCAATCACCTTCACGTTGTCGCTGCTGTTGTTATTCCACTGCTGCTTCTGCTGCGAGCCTTTCACATGGATGCTTTGAATCACCGACTGCTTCTTCTTCTTCTCTGATCCTTGGTCTTGATCTTCTTCATCGTCGTCAGGGGCGATGTCGCACACAACACTGGGACAGAAATCCACTCTCTCCACTGGCGTGAACGACTGAACTACCGTCTCAGCTGCTGCGTCATCGGTGGTTCTCCGCGCCAAGCTGTTCTCGGACGAGACCTGCCGCAGTGTCGGCGGCCTTCGTGTTGACACACTTCCAACAGTCGACTCTCCAAACGCTGTTGTTGCTGCTGATGACGATGATATTGAAGAGCCCTGGTGTTTTGGTCCCTGACCGCTGGCACTCCCAGTTGCCACTCCAGCGAGCGGCATTACCTGCGTGGACCGCGACGCCCCGAGTTTCTTGCCCGAGAAGATCCGGTGACTCATCGCCGCAGTGACTTTGGTCATCCACGACGAACTACCACTGCTGCTATTGTTGACCTCGCTGCGTCGTCTCGGCATCGCTGCGGCTGCAGAGTCGCTGATGGTGACCGCATGGAAGTCCTCCTTTGACGATGAATGAGACGAGTCTTCAAAGCAGCTCGTGGCGTTCGTCTTCCGCTTGCGCCGCTTGTCCGCCATCGCTGTAGCTCTTGGTTGCTTGGCTGTGGTGGTGGCTCCCTCTCGTGCTTCCGATGTCCTGTCGCTCAAGCACAGACGCGCGCTTGCGTGGCTCCAAGCCCAAGAGGCAGAGAGAGGCACAGAGCCACAGCTCACAGTAAGCACAGGCACACACACACAGAGGCAAAGAGGCGACGCATCTCTCCCTGTCTTTCGTCATGCCCTCGTCCTCGATTTCCTACCCAACCCTTTGGACTCAGAAACTGAGCAAAATGTAGCCATCTGATCTGAGAACGTCCCACAAATAGCAACCTTTCAAGATCCAGATCTGAGGATGCGTGCCAAAAACCTGAGTCCGCCATCACTTGACGAACTTCCATGTCGGATTGACTCTGTGGGGCTCAGTCCATCCATGGGTTGGTTGTGTGTACTGCTGGCTTCTAATCTCCATTGATCGATTAGTTTGACTGAGTGGGAATCGTCCGTCAGTGGCTGGCTACTAACGGCGCAGCTGAATACTTGGCGTACTGTAGCTGATGTATCCGTTCGCTTGGTTGCCTGAGTAGTATAGCTCGAATCCTCACACTCAGGTAACCGACCACCTTGGCTTGGTCTGGCTGCGGTTTTATATGTTACAAAGAAATTTCACTCACGGTCGCTTGCGCACGTCGACGATCAGCACCGTGACGTTGTCCGTGCTACCGAGCTCAATTGCGCGGTCAATGAGCAGTTTCGCCATGTCGTTGAGATCGAGCCACGGGTGGTTCCTGCAAGGAGTAAAGCACATCCAGGGCCACGAGTTAGTCTATAGTCCAGAAGCCTAAACGTCAGCCTTTCAGTTTTGCAGATCACTTACCTTATGCAGCTCAGCACTTGTTCGTTCGGGAGCGTGTCCCAGAGTCCGTCGGAGGCCAGGATGATGAACTCGTCCTCAGGTGTGAGCTCGTGGGTCGTGACGTCTGGCAGTGGGATCACGACCTCTCGCAGCTCTGAGTCACCAAATGCGCGCGCCACGGCGAGGCGGCCGTTCACGCGCGGGATGCCGTGCACGTAGAACACAATCCCGCCTGCTGCTTCCACGCGCTGCTTCTCTAGTTCATTGGTCGCCTTGTGGTCCGTTGTCAGCGCTGTCACACCTTTCCTGGACACAACGATCGCGCGGCAGTCGCCTGTATTGCAAAAGTACGCGATGCCTCGGCGGATCAGCAATGTGATCGCGGTGGACCCGCCCTCACACTGGTTTGCGGCCTCTCGCTCCAAGATCTCCTCGTTGATCTCCAGACACGCGCGCTTTGCGGCCTTCTCGATACTCGCACTGAAATCTGTCTGCCGCAGCAAATACAGTGGCAGCAGCAGCGCCAGCAGCGACGAGCACTTGGCGCCGCCGTGGCCGTCGTAAACTCCGTAGAACTCGGTGTCGCCTGCGGTCTTATGGTTCTTGCTCAGCTTCTTTGCATCGAACGCGGGTGCGTTCTGGTTGTTCACGTACGACTCCATCAGGCGCTGCGTGAGCGCGTCGTCGTAGTGTTTAATGCGCTTCTTCTCGGTCGCCTTGAGCGCTTTGCCGAAGAGCTCGAGGCTCGTGATGACGCGGAAGCGGTCCTCGTTCGTCGCCCGGATGCCGTTGCTGGTCGCGAGCGCGTACTTCCTGGCGCCGAAGAATGCCATCTCCTGGTCGATCGCGGTCACAGCGCCAGGCGGCAGTGGGCTCGTCGAGCCTGTCGCTGGAGACAACGACTTCAAGTTGGCGACCGACGCCGACGCCCGCATGCCGATGATCGCAGCGCCCGTGTCCGCGAGAGCCGAGGGCGACGTGACGGATGCCCGCCGGAAGAGATTCGAGAGCCTGCGCTTGGAGAAGAAGCCCGGCGGCTTCTCTCCCTCCAGGTTCGACGCCGTGTGGATCGAGCGGCGCGCTCGACCAACCATTTTCAAGGGTCTACTGGAGATGGACGTAACAAGCAACCAAGGGTTTGCTTGCTTGTTGTTTGCTGCTTGCTGCCTAATCAATCTACTGCTAACAAGGGGTGCTCTTGCGCGGCTTGTTTGCTTGTTGGCTTGCTTGTGCGCAACTGGGATTGCGATGTGCGGACGGCCTTGAGACCAAGCAAGTCACGTGTGTGTGTGTGTGTGTGTGCAAGCCGACCAGCAAAGCGCAAAGCAAAGCGAGTTGCGGTACTCCCGTTGGGTCACAACTCGGCTCGTCTGAACAGAAGTCCCTCTTCGAAGTTGTTTGGAACCGACAAATACACTGTAGAGAGAAGAAGCGCGCGGTCGCTTCAGCTGGGGACGTTGAATGGCGATTGTTGAGGACTCATTCATTCACTTGCGCGCTCTCTCTATTTATACGCGTTTGTGTAGTTTCTCTGGACTTGGCTGGCTCTTCTCCGTTCGCTTCGCTCGACTTGCGCAGAGCCCTCGCAGCCACAAGCTTGCTTGGCATTTGGTGGGACGGCCGCTGTCACTTTTGCCTGCTGGCCAGCTCACACAGACTACCGTCCCGAGGAAGCAAATCTTGTCTCTTCGACACAAAGGACGCAAGCGCCTGATAGCAATGTGTGGGATCTTCAATGTGCAAGTGGACACCACAAACTCTCCCCTACCCGCGTCCTTGTAGCCACAAGTTTGCAAAGCTCGCTGCTCCTTTTTCGCTCCTTTCGCTTTTGTTCGAAGTCGGTCCAGTTGATGGAATGGATCCATTGCTCACCCACATGGGTGCGCACGAACGCAAGCAAGCTTGGCTTGTTCTTGCGAACGACGACGACGCTTGTCCACTCGAAGCGGCGTCCCGCAATGACGCCCTATCACATACCTTTGTCAATTCGCAAACGAGCACGGCGGACGAACGATACATTTGTGTCCGTCCGCACAGCAATCGAGCGTCTACTTCGCATCGCAACAATGCCCTTGTCATCCTTTGCGTGCGTGTTCTTGTGTCGACGTGCAGCGCAAGGTCAGTCCTAAAAAAAGTACAGTTGTGCCACAAAGTTGGAGTGCAGCAGCAAGTCCAAAGATGATCGATCATTTCCGAATCAGAACCTTTGGGCAACGAGCGCTCTACCGAAATGCGGGTGGTGCTGGTTTGGATGATGCGAACGGGTCAGACGGCGGCAGCGAATGAGTGAAGATACCTGCTGCATCAGGCAATGCATGGTCATCATCGTCGGGTGTGGTTGTCGATCTCACAAGCTGATTTGTATTTCATTTCCCAGCGGCTTTGTTACCTGCTGCTGCTTCTCATTTCTCTCTCTCTCTTCTTCTTCTGCCTATTGCGCGTCTGGCTGGTGCGATGGATGCGCTTTCTCGAACGCAACGACCTTCTCCAGCTCTGCTGCGACGCGCGCGATGATCGGGAACTTGGTCATGTCCACGTTGAAGCGGTTCGCGTTGTAGACCTGCGGTACGAGGTACACATCTGCGAGCGTCACTTCGTCACCGACGCAGTACTTGCCCGCAGTCAGCGTGAGCTCTTGTTCAAGCGCGACGAATCCTCGGTCGATCCAGTAATGCGCCCACTCGACTTTCTTTGCTCCCTTCTCCTCCGCTGGCAGGCTTTCCGTGACTTTCGTCATGACTGCGAGGTTCTGAATCGGCTGGATGTCGGCACCAATAATGCCGCAGACATTACGAACGCACGCGCGCTGGTAGCTATCCTTCGGCAGTAGCGGCTTCTCGGTGCGAGTCTCTTCCAGGTACTCGAGGATCGCGCCGGATTGGCTCAGCACGTGGCCGTCGATCACAAGCGTCGGCAGGCGCTATCCAATCCACAGATCAATCATCGCACATCAGCATGGTGTTCTACCACATAATATATCAACACCACAAAGCTCTAAACACTCGTGCTGGCCAACGGACGCACCTGGTTTGGGTTGAGCTTGGAGTACTCTTCGAGGAAGTGCTCGCCGCCGCGCTGCAGCAGGTGCACGGGCTTGACGTCGAAGGCCACACCCTTCCACTCGAGCGCCATGCGTACGCGCCACGAGCAGCTGCTGCGCCAGTACGAGTAGAGCACCGCGGGCTCGTGCGCGGCGTCGGTCTTCTGCTTCTTCGCCACGGGGCTCGCCATTATTATTGGTAGGAGTTGTGTTGCGTGTTGCTTGTTCCGTGCTTGCCTTGTGTGTTGCGTGCAACTTGTGGACGGGTGCAAGCTTGCGCGTCGTCAAAACTTCAAGTCGCGCAAGGATTGGAAGACCGCGCGTCTATGTTGGATGTTGGTTTGGAATTCGGAACAATCTAGTATACTTTAATCAACATAAATTGCTTAAAGATTCTAAAACCTGTTTCACTCGCAACCACAATTACAAAGTCACTTTAGGAAACCTGCACTTGTGCGTGAACGAATGTAAGGTGTACCACGTCAATTTGGGGTTCAGCGTTGAATTATTTGTGGGCCACGTCAATTGGAATTGGTTCACGACTGACCAACTCACATGGCTTCGAGCTGGACCAGGCAGTTTATACACTTGAGCTCACTCTCACTCTCTCTCTTCTCTTTAAACCTCCGATGGGGCGCCAATCTGCTTCAGCGGGTGCGCTTTGTCGAACGCAGAGATCTTCGCCAAGTCAGCTGCAATGCGCGCAATGGTCGGGAACTTGCTCATGTCCACATTCACCACCTTGGCATTGAACACCTGGGGCAACAGGTACACATCTGCGAGCGTCACATCGTCACCGACGCAGTATTGACCCGCAGTCATCGAAAGCTCCTGCTCGAGCGCGACAAACCCCCGGTCGATCCAGTGGCGCACCCACTCTGCCTGCTTTGCCATCTTCTCTTCCTCTGGCACCGCCTCTGTAGCTTTCGCCGTGACCGAGATGCTCTGCAGAGGCTGGATATCGGCGCAGATGATACCGCAAATGTTGCGGACACGAGCGCGCTGGAAGCTGTCCTTCGGTAGAAGCGGCTTCCCGGGGCGGGTCTCTTCCAGGTACTCGAGGATCGCGCTCGATTGACTGAGCACATGGCCATCGATCAGGAGTGTCGGGACTCGCTGCTCAGACAAGTCAAATAGCTACAGTCAGTGTACCGTTGTACATCGAGCCGAAGCGTAAGGATGTCCATGAACTAACCAACCTGGTTTGGGTTGAGCTTGGTGAACGCTTCCTGGAACTGCTCGCCGCCGCGCTGCTGCAGGTTCACAGACTTGACCTCGTACACCACGCCCTTCCACTCGAGCGCCGTGCGCACGCGCCACGCGCAGCTGCTGCGCCAGAACGAGTAGAGCACGGTGGAGCTGGACATGTCGTAGCTTAGCTTGCTGTCAGGAAGCGAACTGCCTGGTTGATTGGGTGCGAGCCAAATTGCGGAATGAATGAATGCAATGATGCAGCAATCTGCATCTGCCGATTCTGTAATCATGGTTTGACAATCATGCTGGAATCAGCTCCCTGAAATAGTGTGATCACACTAAATAATACTACAAATGGCATTTCAAACTGTATATTAGGGTTGAACACACTATTGTCATGCACTAAATGCAGTAATTAAGGTGGGCCACTTCATTCAGAACCCGCCGCTCCGCACACGTGGTCAGTTTGTCACTGGAGCTCTTCGTTGAGGGAAAGAGAGCAATCGAGTTGAGCCATATTGGCAAGATGCCGACGGCGAAGCAGGGCTCCAGTGGCTCCAGTGGCGGTGGCGCGCCCTCCTCAGACGACTGCGAGGAGATGATCGACGTCGTGAGTCACGCACCCGTGGCAATGCACTCGGTCCCAGCGACCGCCAGCCGCGCCAGAAGCATCAGCAGCAATAGAGAGCGCGGCCGTGGGCTGAACCGCGCGAGCAGCGGCGATGATGCGGACGGAGTAGATGAAGAAGACGACGAAGACGACGAAGACGAGCGAGAACATGAACGGGAGTATGCGGAGGAGCACGCGTACCGCCGCGGACGCCACACGGTCCCCATGCACTCGCCCGGGGAGGACCTCGCGGACGTCGACCTCATGGCGGACCAGCACCTGAGCAACGGCACCATGCCGCGGCTGCCGAGACTGCGCAACCGCGTGTTCTTCCAGAGCGATAGCGATGCACCTGTCGGTGGCGCTGGCACTGGCGTTGCTGGTGTACAGACGACGACAGGCCGCCGCGTGCTCTTTCGAAGGCGCAAGCGCCAAGAGGGCGACGTGTTCTGGACCGCGATTTTCGTGTCCAACTTGCTCTCGCTCGCAGTGCTGGGCTGCCTGGTGGTCTACCTCACGCAGACCGACTTCTTCGCCTCGCATCAGAATGATTTGTTTGGCACGACGGTGGACAACCGCTTCACGGTCGTCTCGCAGCAGGACTCGCGCGCAAAGATCTACCTGAAGAGCGGTACCTATTGCATAGAATACTGTTTTGCATTGCCTATGGCGTGGAAGACGCTCACCTCAGCGTGCTGCTGTATGATGCAGGCTACTCGAACTCTCGGTACTCGGAGGCTATGATTGCGTTTGGAGACGGCGTCTTGCAGCTGGGGAGACGAGCGCTGGCGTCCACCGATGCACAGAAGTTCTACGGACTTTCGCTCTCGCACAACGGCACGGCGGCGTTCACCAATAAAGTCACTGGTACGTTGAATCCCATGCATGCATGAAACACCAATAGCACATAACCTCTCTCCCTCTAAGCCAATTGCTCATCATCCTGTGATTGCTGTGATCTAACGATGCCGCAGCTCCGACAGTGTCGACCGACTACCTACACGCAGGGAAAGCCGTGGTGTTTGAAGACGGCACAGTGATGACCACAGCCGCCAATATGTCTGGCGGTGTCAAGGAGATTGGAGACTTGAACCTGGTGTCCAAGAGTGGTTCCGTGATCACAAGCGCCGGTGGGAAACCGGTTCTGATTGTCGACCCGCTCGGCACCGTGGCGTTCCCGAATGCCGACGCAGAAGAACCGAGCGCGATGGGCATTGTGGTTGACGGAGCTGCTGGGCGGGTCTCGATCGGTGGATCTTTCCACGTGGACCATAATGTAAACACGTCGACGATCACAACAGCGCACGCACTTCACATGAACACAAGTGAGTTAACTTCTATTCGTCTTTGCTCACGCCTGATAGAGTGAAGATTGCTCACGATTGCTATGCTTGTGTATGCGAAAATGAACAGCACGAGTCGTCATTGGGAGCTCAAGCGCGGACAAAGTCACATTGACGGTACCTCGGCTTTCAAAGGACCCCTCTGCAAGCGATGCCAGCGAAGGCGATGACGATGACAATGATGGGGACGCGACTGCTGCTCCGACTGATCTGCAGAAGCGAACAAATCTGGAGATTATGGGCCAGTCGTCGTCCTCTCAGAGTCTCGGTGGCGATGTGTGGATCGCTGGCGGCGATGGTATTGATAAAGGCGGAAACGTGATCATCGCAGGTGGTGTCGCTTTGGACCTGGACGAGCTTCGCATTGGCTCTGTCGCGGTGAATGCGCAACTGGAGCCAACTGCCTCGTCATTCACAGAGATCGGTACCCAGGGCAGCTCGCACGTGGTGTACATCCAGGGCGATGTGTTGTTCAACGGGAACAAGACGTCGACAGACAACAGAACCCAAGTCACGATCGCAGGCGCGGCTTTCAACGTCCAGACAAAGAGAATTTCGATCAGCAACGCTGCAGTGAATTCATCGACTTTGAAACTGGATTCGAACGATCTCCGCGTCGGTACAGCGTCATCGTCGATCAAGATTGGAGGTAGCACGCATTCGACACTGACGCTCCAGGCCAAAACTGCAAAACTGGATGCAACTGGAGCGCTCACAGTCGGGGACAAAGCGCTGCACGTCAGCATTGGAGGCGCTAGTCGCTCTGGCCAGTCGATCGATGTGGTATCAGGTACGTTTCGTGTTAGTATTGACTAGCATCATCTGTGGATTATATGCAGCGTATTAACTGTGAGACTACCTGTGTGTGTCTGTAGATTCGATCCGGTTATCGTCGAGTGCGTCAGTCAAGAAATCTGCTGGCAACGTGTCCAACCGCGAACTAGAGAGTACCGCTGCGCCGACTGTGAGCAAGCCAATTCCTGACATTGATATCACAAACGGCTCGGTCAGTGTCAATGCGTTGCGTCTGGACGTTGGAGCGAGTGGGAAAACAGAATCCGTCGCCCTGGAGGCTTTCAAAGTAGACATTGGCAAGCAAAGTCTGAATTCGACTGTCAGTATCGCTGGTGGAAATTTCACAGCCTCCAGTGAGAATGTCCAGCTTGGAACAGAAGGTATGACTGGGGATTTCCGAAACTGGGTTGTTTGATCTTTGTACTTTTGTTGTACCCTGATCAATTTCTTGGATGTGCTGTGGAGCAGAATCAACGATGGCGATCAATGGTGAGACCATCACGCTTGATGCTTCAGAGCTGCTAACGCTTGGAGAGGAGACAGGCCACATTGCGATTGGGAGCAAGACCGTTGAAAATATCAACGTCCACGCAAAGACCATCAACTTGCAAGGTACGAACACACAGATACATACAGAATGTTAACCGTCAAGCTGCTTGATTGAACCCACTTGCTTATCGTATTTTTCATGATGCGCAGGTTCAACAAGCATCGCGGGCAAGCAATTGCTTGTCAGCTCAGCAGAAATCTCGCTTGGTGGGAAAACAACCGAGCAAGTCTCCATTGGCGACCAAGCGACGGAGAAAACGGTCGTCGAAGGGCAAGTTGTTGAAATTGGTTCCGCCTCCGCGACGTCTGTTACAATTGGTTCAGGAAGCCCCGAGGTGACGATTGGATCTCCCACTGGTGTTATCAACCTACAAGGTAAGGATTGTTGACACTACTTCCGGTGATGCATGATTGCAGTTGATGATCTAAAACGTTGCAATGCATTCGACTTCTGCGTGTGTGTATGAAACAGGAAAAGTGACGTTGAACGGAAATGCCTTTGAAAGCCGCCGTCGTTTGAGTGCAGTGGACAACTGGTTTGGTTATCTGAATGCTGATCATTTTGCCATTGAGGCTCCAGCGAACAGCGTCGAGTTTGCCCTGCCCTTTGGCGACCGCTACATCTCAGTTGAAAGCGCAGTCCAGTTTGAGAACAGTGGCGATTCAGCATTTCAGATCACCCATGCGGCCGATGGTAAACTCAGCGGGCATGTGAAGATCTCGCTGAGTTTGGATGGGGTTCGACTGAAAACTGAGAGGAGTTCAGGCCAAGCTAGTGATCTAACTGTTGGCAGCAAATTTCGGTAAGTGGTGCATGTCGTGTTGGTTGGCATTTGCAAGTTATGTGGCTGTACTGACAGATGGGCTTCATGATGTACAACAATGACCTTTTTACAGATGCCGTGTCTATCGCCAGAAAGCTGACAATTCGCCATCAGCATCCGTTTTAGACGCAACCACTGCTGTGGAGCACTGCTTAGGCTCTGAGTGCGACACGGAAGTGTTCGTGGGCGTCTCTAGTGAGCGAGTCGTCCGGTTTGACGCTGGAGACCGATTTGACGTGCGGTGCCTGCTTGTGTCGTCTGCGACAGGAAGTTTGGTGGTTGACGGCGCACAGCTCTGGCTCACCAAGCTGTAGGCTGTTTTGAGAAAATAGGGAAATCGTGCTCGCGCTCTTGTATTCTCCCTAATAGAGACATTTTTGTGGATATCCGAACTCACAACTCACGCAGTGTGCTCTCTTGTGGAGCTTATCGAACTTTCCCTCCCGGCGATGGTAGAGAAACAGTGTAGTTTGTGTCCAAGAAGTTTCGTTGGTATTCGAAAGTGGTGGTGCAGCGCCATCCCAGGCGCACTGAAAATATCGCAGTCTGCTCGATCAGTATCAGCAGAGAACTGAGAGGGAAAGCAGTGCAAGGTGCGAGTGCTGATGTGATTTTGGGACCAATGAGAACGCGGAACGAAGAAGCAAACAAGGTATGTTTGGTTCAAAAATGCAGGTTTTGTATTGTTTCATCAAAATGCGGCAACCAATGCGCAATCTCAAGACAAGGTGGAAGGGGTAGCCGATTCTGGGATCCGAAACTCAGAGCTCGTCAAGCGAGGGAAGAAGTAATGTAAGGCATTGTCTCTCTCCCTCTCTTTATGGCTTCTCCAGCGGCGTGTACGCGTCGAAGAAGTCGTCGCCGAGCCAGTCGGCCGTCACCTTCGTGTACAGCGCGTCGCCCTCGACGTAGGTGGCGGCGTCGCTCGAGTCGCCCGCGCCAGTGTACTTGGAAA
>JAASGK010000577.1:0-20446 GCA_023334195.1 Globisporangium emineosum
ACGAATGGTGTGTCAACTGTAGCATGTAGCTGGGTTTTTTTATATCGATGTCCTCAGACGGAGCTTTTTCCCCAAGACAACTTTGTCAGTTCTGAAATACACGCCTTCCACGCACAACTCTCTGCGCCAGGAACAGCCGATCAACAGGTCTGTTGTGCTCGTGCACAAGGGTGTGAAATTGTTTTGGTCGGTTCTTATCCAGCAGTCCTGATCCACAACACACGAATAGGCAAGTATCAGTGCCAACCTTATGAACAGCCTCTGCCCTCTTTGATTCCCATCACGTTCGCGTAGCGTTCCGCCAATCCACACCGTTCCACAGCATCTCGCAGCACACACCAGCGACTGCCAACTGCTTCGGCAGTCGCGCACAGTCTGCCTACATCCCACTGTGGACACCTCGTATGGACGCTGCTCCCACAACCACAACCCTTCCGGCTCACCGCCGTACTGACAATGTGGCCACCATTGCCTTAGTTCACACACGCTACTACCACCGCAGTCTCCCGTCCAGCCCGACGCCTGAGCGCGACAGCCTGCGAACAACAAGAAACCACACAAGCACCACCATTCATAAGTGCCGACACCTTCCTATTACTTCATTATGCATGCTCACTCGTAGTGATCGCTGGAACTCTCTTGCTTCTTGTCTTCTCTGCTTCGGCGTGATTCCAAGACTGACGGCTCCTGTTCCTGGCATCGCGCCCACGCGGTTACTCCTCCGCTCCCACGCGTCGCCCGCGGACCCGGTCGCCAGCGCCTGGTTCGTTTCATATTCTGGTCTTCGAGTCTTCCACCCGACTGCTGGATCTGCGCTGGGTCTGTCACTATCTGGAGCTTGTCACTCAACCGGGAGAATCAGGACGATCTGTGCTGAGGGTTACATGTGCATGTATTTCCTCCTAACAAGTACACAAACAAACAACAGGGAGGATTACCCTCTTCGACAGCGGTTACATTACAACGTAATCCCCCCCCCCGCCCCCGCCCGAGTCAAAAACGGTAGTGAAGAGGAGGATATTGAGTTTTTGGCTAACGTGTTTATTTCCTGTAATCTCAAATAAAATATTTGTTTCTGAAAACTGAAGTCAGCTATACTAGTATGAGTCACAAACTTTGTACCCCTTCGGAGCTTGGTCTAAGTAAATTCTGAAATCGATTTTAGAGATATAACGCGAGTCAGACACAATTAGAGGCACCAACATTAAATAAATAGGAAAATGAAATAACACAAGCGGTTCGGAAAGTCACTCCAATCATCTGCTGTGTACTACCGAGCTGCGTTTTCTTTTCTCTTTCCGCACGTGTGTCAATTAATCGTTTCTATCATGAATACCTTTGCCTTGGGGCGTTTCTTATAGTGCTTTATATGTGTCTCCAAGGGAAAGGCTCTGAGAATTCTTCAAAATAGACTTTGAAAGCTCTGACAATCTGAGAACATCTAAAGAAAATCTGAGTAAATGCATGAGACCATCTTTCTCTTTAAGCATGGGTTTAACAGCAAATGTTTTTAATACGGTAAATTTGTTCACGATTCCTGAAAACTCTCTTAATTTTACTTCCACTGTGGAGAGTCCCCACAAGTCAAATTTGGGAATTTCGAAATTCCCAAATCATTGGAAATGTACTTTAGCGAGCGAACAATGTACGTGTCCATTTTTATGTCCCACCGCGTCAATTTCGGCGTCTCGAGGTTTTGAGGTTATTTGCTCAAAAAGTTGTCCTAAGCAGCAAAAAAAAGGCAGCCCTGTCCCTTATTTTTGTTGCTGTCCCTGATTCTTAATTTTTATCATCAGAGAACTTTTAGCCCTACCCCTAGGGTTGGGCAACCCCACGTGGTTTAGGTGTCCCTGACAACAGGGGAGCAGGTGGACGAAATCAGGGACACGGACTTTAGTGCGCATCTATTTCACAAACCCAAGCAGAAAAAAACGAGCCCCTAAATGGTGTGGCATACATACTCTGCCACACGAATTCAGGCAACAGAGACGCGTGACGAGATCTAGGTGGCAGTTGGGTTTCACACCCATAACCAAGTTGATCTTGCCCTGCCGGTTTGCGCCACCCGCCCGCCCGCCCCCACACATTCCTCCCTCACTTTGCAATTCCCCAAGCAGCCCCCACATCCCCCTTCCACCAGCACAAGATGCCGATCCAGAAGATCCACGCGCGCCAGATCATCGACTCCCGCGGCAACCCGACCGTCGAGGTGGACCTCACCACGGAGCTTGGCCTCTTCCGCGCCGCCGTGCCAAGTGGCGCGTCGACCGGCGAGTTCGAAGCGCTCGAGCTGCGCGACGGCGGCAAGGCCTACCTGGGCAAGGGGGTGCTCCAGGCCGTCAAGAACGTGAACGAGATCATCGCGCCGACGCTCATCGGCAAGGACGAGACCCAGCAATCCGAATTGGACAAGTACATGGTCGAGACGCTCGACGGTACCCAAAACGAATGGGGCTGGTGCAAGAAGAAGCTCGGTGCGAACGCCATCTTGGCGGTGTCGCTCGCGGTCTGCAAGGCCGGTGCCGCTGCCACCAAGGTGCCACTGTGGCAGCACATTGCGAACCTCGCGGGCAACCCGACCCCATGCATGCCAGTGCCGTCGTTCAACATCATCAACGGTGGCTCGCACGCCGGTAACAAGCTCGCCATGCAGGAGTTCATGATCCTCCCAGTCGGCGCCGAGACGTTCTCGGAGGCCATGCAGATTGGTTGCGAGGTGTACCACAACCTGAAGAAGGTGATCAAGGGTCGCTACGGTCTGGACGCCACCGCCGTCGGTGACGAAGGTGGTTTCGCCCCAAACATTCTCCAGAACGCCGAAGCCATTGACTTGATCGAAGAAGCCATCAAGCTCTCAGGCTACGCCAGCAAGGTGAAGCTCGGCATGGACGTCGCCGCCTCGGAGTTCTACACCGGCAAGGACGATGCTCGCTACAACTTGGACTTCAAGAACCCAAACGCCGCCGACGAGTCGAAGATCTCGGCCGACAAGCTCATTGAGCTGTACGAGAGCTTCATCGTCAAGTGCAAGGACACGAGCCCAATCGTGTCGATCGAGGACCCATTTGACCAGGACGACTGGGCCTCGTGGATCAAGTTCACCGCCAAGGTCGGCAAGGACGTGCAGATCGTCGGTGACGACCTCACGGTCACCAACCCAACGCGCGTGCAGAAGGCGATTGACACCAAGGCGTGCAATGCGCTCCTGCTCAAGGTGAACCAGATCGGTTCGGTGACTGAGAGTATCGAAGCCGTGACCATGGCCAAGAAGGCTGGTTGGGCGATCATGACGAGCCACCGCTCGGGTGAGACCGAGGACTCGTTCATCGCCGACTTGGCCGTCGGTTTGAGCGCCGGTCAGATCAAGACCGGTGCCCCGTGCCGCTCGGAGCGTCTCGCCAAGTACAACCAGCTCTTGCGCATTGAGGAGGAGCTCGGCGACAAGGCCCGCTACGCTGGCGCTGACTTCCGCAGCGTGGAGAAGCTCGGCAAGTACGCGTCGTTCTAAACTATTTGTCTCCACATCTCACACACAACAAACACAGAGAGGAACAGCGTAAGTGGCAGCCCAGAGACGAGAATGGTGACGACGACGACGAAGCCCCGTCACTCGTAGCGTTTGTCTCGTGTTACTCAACAACAGTAATCCGTCACGGCAATGATCCATTTGTTTTCCTTTGCGCTTTCCCTTTTGCTTGCTTCTCTATGGTAATGATGATAATGATGATTCTAATGCGCTTGCGATGATAGACAATAACAGCTCTCAACTACTTGGTGAGTCTGCCCTTCTTCATCGTGCTCGACTGCGACCGGAAGGCCGAGTAGTGGGACGTGCCACCGTACACTTTCTTGTTGGGCGTGAAGTTGGTGTACAGGTCTGCGTTGCTACTGCTGCCCTCGACCTGTTTGGGCGAGCCGTACGCCGCGAACCACTGCTTGAGGCTGTGCACATTTGGGGAGCCAGCGCCAGCTGGCTGGTCAACACTCTCTGAGGCTGCTGCGCTGTGCAGCGCCTCGATCTTGTCGCTGAGCTGGTCAATCTGCTTCTGTAGCTGCACGACCTGCTCCTGCAAGCGCTCGACCTCGCCGCTGCGCACGACAGCGGTCAAGTGATTGGGCTGCTCGTAGTACGCAAAGTAACCCGGTCGCTTGGACGCCGTGATCGCCGCCTCGAGGTTCTTGCATGTCTTGCGCGACGCCTCGTTGAAGCCACCGGGACCTGCATCATATGCAATGGAATTTTTTAATGGGTGGATGCTGAGATGCAATGGATGCATGCGCCACTGTGGCCGCCGTGATGGATGACAAACCCATGAGAGGGAGCGACTGATACACGCACGCACCATTGAGGAGCTCGTTGATGCGGTCTGCCTTGGCTCTCTGGACGCCCAGCAGCTCCAGCTTCTTCTTCACGAGCTCTTCCGCCATCGTGCCGCTCTGCCTACACTGCTGCTGCTATTGGCTCTGTATGGACAACCACGGCACTCCTCTCATCACCGCCATCATCACCTTCATAAAGGTGCTCCATGCGCACGCGCATCAGATCTCTAAGGCTATAAATAACTCAGCCAGGATCAGCATCCTCAGCTTCTGAGGTGACCAGATGAGAAGATCGACAATTACCCAATTACCCACACATTCATTCCGCCACCAGCAGCTCAATCACCAGTACGATGATGATGCTGTGGAAGCCATTGGCGCCACTGTCACTTGTCGCTGGTCGCCTGCAGCTCCATGGAGCGCTGGGCTTTGCGACCGATAGCCATCGCCGCCAGCAGCTCAAGAAGCCTGCTCCGGCGGCGGCGCATGTGACCGCGCCGGCGTTCGCTGGGCTGCTGCGCAAGACTGGTCTCTCGGTGAAGAAGCTGCACAAGCTGGACGCGGAAGCGCAAGAGCAGCAGCGCAATGCCAGCACTAACAGCGATGCGTTTCCCATCGCTGTCGCGCTCTCCGGTGGTGCTGACAGCATGGCGCTGACGCTGCTGCTGCGCGAGCACTTGCGCCAGCAGAAGATCCAGATGCCGCTACTCGCGATCACTGTGGACCACCGACTGCGCCAAGAGAGCACGCAAGAAGCGCAGGACATCGGACAGGTCGTGCGTGAGAAGTGGGGCGTCGAGCACGTGATCGCGCAGTGTGAGTGGGCAAATGAAGACGAAGGAGATGGCGACGAGTTAGAGGCGAACAAGCCAGCGAAGCCCCGCTACAGCAAACTGCAGGAAGAAGCGCGCCGGTACCGCTACTCGCTGCTGCAGCAGGTCTGCCGCGAGAAGCAGGTCAAGTACCTCTTTGTGGCGCACAACCTGGGGGATCAACTGGAGACCGTGCTCTTCCGACTGGGCAGAGCGAGCGGCATCAACGGACTCGCGGGGATCTCGAGCGTCTCAACATTATTCACCGGCGATGATGATGATGATCGTGATGACGCTAATGACAACGGAGCCTCGCATCTCAGAGGTGATGGTGATGACGAAAACAAAGAATCAAATGCTACTACTCCTGGGCAAGTGCAACTCATTCGCCCGCTGCTTTCAGTTTCAAAGGCGCAGCTGAAGGAGACGTGCAGACGCTTCAACCAGGAGTGGGTGGAGGACCCGTCGAACGAGAAGCTCCAGTTTGATCGCATTCGCATCCGGAAGGTATATCACAGCTTGTCTTTCGCTCTGAGCTCGTCAACGTGTAGTAGTTTGTGATGATATTGACGCTACGTACTGCTAATGATGACATTGTGTGAGCAGGAACTGGAGCGTCTCGAAGCTGAACGAGGGCCAGCGATCCTGCAGCTGTTCTCGAATTTCCAGCAAAATGCAGCCAAAGCCAAGAAAGAGTTTGCGCGCGCAGGTACGACAATGAGGCATCCGTTGAGTAGCCACTTTGAATGACCATTTTCTAGTGTATCTGCTCACAAACTCGCGTGTGTGCTTCTGTCAATTAGAGCGCCGCATTTTCCGCAAGTACGCGTTGAAAATGGACCCAGAGCACGTGATTTTGAAAATGGCGTTCCTGGATGATGAGAAAATGTTCGAAGAGCTCCGTATCCGCGTGGTGTCGGAGGTCATCATGGGCATCGGCAACAAGGACACGCCCCCGCGGCTCGCGTCGATCTCGAGGCTCGTGAATGAGGTCAAGCAGCTCGAGTCGGGAAAGAAGCTCACGCTGGGCGGATGTCGGGTAAGGACGCCACCATTGTTGTAATCAGTACCCTGAATGTGACTGACTGACTGATTGGTTGACTATGCCTTTGAGCAGGTCACGAAGAAGCTCAAGGGTCAGCAGTTGCACTTCCAGCCAGAACGATAGATCGTCCACCACACAAACAACCTGATAGACTGATTTGCTATAGACTTCGTATAACGTTGATCGTCAAGGCCGAGTGCTGGCTATTTTTGATGAGCCCACGCTCGCGGCGCCATTTCGTTACTCTCCTGCGATTGGTGATGGGACCAATTTGCCAAAGCAACTCTCTTGTCCATCATCACCACCACCATCATCATCATCCAGGTTCACGAAGAACGCTGTGATGAAGCACTCTCGAAGGCGCAATAGCTCTGGCGGCGAGCAAGACGAAGAAGAAGAGGAGGACCAGGAGGTTTCGCTTCTCGATGCGGCTGACAACGGTGACAGCAGAGAGGAGAAGCTAAAAGTTGTCGTGCGCGTGCGGCCGCTGCAGAAGAGCGAAGAGCCCTGGGGGACGACGACAGCAAAGAATCCCAATGACTCGGCTTCTTTAGATCTGGAGGAGGGCAATGATGCCACTACGAGCTCGCTTTGTATACAGGTGGAGTTGCGAACCCAGCCAGCCCCACAGCTAGCTCGATGATTGACCTGCTGGTCGGCTAACTGCTTACTTTTTTTTGAGACTGCAGGACAATCACATGATGTGGGAGAAAAATGGGCAGATGAAGATCCTGATGGCTGACGCGGTGTTCCCAGGCGCAGCTCCGCAGGAGAGAGTGTTCGAAAGTGTCCAAGGTGAGCCCCGAAAACTGTCAAACTCTGACGTGAAGGTTGTTGTAGCGAGTGTGCTGATCACTCACCTGTCTGTTGGCTCGCAGACTGCATCGACGGGCTCTTCGCTGGCTACGACTGCAGCGTACTTGCCTAGTAAGTGCCTTCGCGACCCTCCTGTGGCGATCTGTGTGTGTGTGTGTGTGTGTGTGATCAAGTACGAACGATCCTCAAATGTGGAATTTGGTGTTGACATAGTGGGCAAACCGGCACGGGAAAGACCTACAGTACGAACTTACAAGCAAACTCTCGCAAACGGAACCATTTACCAAAACCATGTGATGTGGGATGCTTGTTTGCTGTGTAGCGATGAGTGGGCTCGAGCGCGGCGATGCGGACGTCGACCAGGCGTTTGTGATCCGAGACGCGTACGGCGTCGTGCCGCGCAGTGTCGAGAAGCTCTTTGCGCAGATGGAGCAGGAGAAAGCCGCCTCGGAAGGAGGCGTCTCGTTCGGCATCTACTGCTCGTTTATCGAGGTAGGTTGGTATTTTTCGATCTTCATAACCAAAGTCGGATGATTGTTGCTACTAGGTCGACAATGTTGTCTGAGTACCCTTGATTGTTGCTCTCCCCAAACAGATCTACAATGAGAAGATCTACGACATCCTCTCAGCTGATACCCCCGCGCCAGCAAAGAAAGGAGGAGCGAGAGACAGAGACAGCAGCAGTGGCGGTGGTTCCGTCACCCATCGAGCGGGCTGGAACTGCGTGAAAGCCGCGAAAGAGGCCCCGAGTCTCTCGATTCGGCAGAAACTGGACGGCTCCGTATTTGTCGACGGGCTCACATCACGCAACCTGAGTTCACGAGACGAAATGCTGCAAGCGTTCCGAGAGGTAGGTAGCTATTCATTCTGGTTTCTGCTGTTTGTGCACTGTGCGCGAGACGAGCAAAGTACTGATAGTACTCTGTGTGCGTGTGTGTGTATTCGTTAGGGCTCGATGAACCGCGAAGTCCGCGACAACCTCTACAACCAGCACAGCAGCCGCGGCCACTCGATCTTCCAGATCACATTGCGCAAGAACATCACCAGTGAGGCAGCAGAAAGAAGCCCAGGGAAGAACTCTAGCGTCAAAGACGACTCGGCTTCCAAAAGAGACCCAGGCAGCAAAGGCTCGGCAGCTCCTCGCAGTCGGCTCTCGCGTTTGTTCTTCGTCGACCTAGCGTGAGTTCTTCCTCTAATTGTAGTGGTGTACCAAGGTTCTAAAACCAATTTCACTAACTCTCTCTCTCTGTCTTTCTCTAGAGGCTCGGAGAAGTGGCACGTGAACGGGAGCGACCTGAGCGACAAGTACGCGAGCGAGCTCTCGTCGATCAACAAGAGCCTCTCAGCGCTCACCAACTGCGTGTTGGCGCTCACACAGCGGGAGCGCACGCACATCCCGTTCCGCGACTCGATCCTCACGCGCTTGCTGCAGAGCTGTCTGCAGGGGGTCGGCCGCACGGCGTTCATCGTCACGATCAGCCCCGCGAAGGAGAGTCTTGAGGAGTCCTTCGCGACACTGCGGTTCGCGGAGCGGCTCAAAACGCTGCGCTGCCGGCCGATCAAGAAGAAAGTGTTCAGCAACGACCTCGTGGGGGAGCAGCGCGTGTACTACGAGCAGCAGATCCAGACCATGCGGGTGGGTTGAGATCGAGCATTTGAAGAGCTATCTTAGACTCTACTGATGCGTTACCTATCATTACGCGTTGCAAACAGGTGGAGGTCAATCGCCTCCGAGAGCTCTTGAAGAAAGCGCACCGCAAGAACAGCGACATCGTCGACAATACAATCGCCGCAGCGAACAGCGCGCTCGTGGAGGAGAACCGCCGTCTGAAGGAGCTCTTGATGCACTCGGAGCGCACACGGCTCACTGAGAGGTGCGTACGTGTGCACTGTGCAGCTTTTCATTGTAGATTTGTGTGGTGGTAGGTAGCTATTAACTGGATGGCGACGTGTTTCTTGCGGCGACAGAGGAGAGCGGATGGTGGGGAAAGGAGGGATGGCCTCGTTCGGAAATGGTTCTTTGGCGCAGCAAACCACCGCCGAACAGATTGTGAAATCATCACAAAGCGTACAGAACGAGGAACCCAGGAGCGCTTTGCCATCGTCAAGTATCAGCAGCTCGACTGGGGTCCAGAAGAGTTCTACTACTGGAACTCAGCAACAGCAGCAGTTGTCAAATGCTTCGAGGTTGCGAAGACCTGATGATGGCAGGCGAGATTCAAACCGTGTAAATCTCAGAGCAAACGAAAAGAATGCGCCCAGTGGAGCACCTCTGGACGACAACGATGACAATACAGAAGACGAAGACATTGGCGGATCGATGCAGCAAATTGACAGTCTCCTCACCTCGCTCCACTCGAAAGAAGCGCGGCTCAACTGGATGCTCGAGGCGGAAATGGAGGCGCAAAACACACAGCCAGGAGCGCGAAAAGTGCACGAAGGCCCCAGTGTCGTAACCTCCGGTCCGATTGCAGGAAAGGCGACTGTCACGAGGACGTGGGCTGTCGAGAAGAGACTTCGTAACCTTGTGCACGTACCACCGCCTGTACGAAGAGCAAATGACCAATCGAGCGCATCGTCCACTTTAGAAGGGCAATCGACCATTTCGTCTGCTCCAAGTGCAGTTGGGAACCTCGACGGCACCACCAAACACGAAGAGACATCGCAAAGTGCAAGGCGAAAGGTTGAAGCTGCTCCTTCTCTTCCTGCCAAGTCTCTATCGAGCTTGAACAAACAGGACGATGTGCTCAGCAGCTTAACTTTTGGGAACCTGAAGCACGATAGCCCGCGCCAACCAACTCGAGCAACTGGCAATGTTGACACGAACACTGCTCCGAAAACGCAAACCACCAGAGCGTTCGACTCAGCCGCCATTCAAAGTTCCGGTCGGGTTGATCCTCCTCAGCCTACCAACAAATACACCCGCCTGCTCTCGAAAATGAAACAACAACCACAACAAGCTGCTGATGAACCGAAATCTGCCTCGATCCTCAAATTGGTCGGTGGCTCGGACAAGATGGGGAAAAGCAAAGAAAAGCTCGTCGATGAGTACAAGCGCGCTCGACGAGCAGAGCTGGAGGCGATGCTGCGGACCATGGTGCAGAAATAACCAAACTTCTCCCTATCTCAATCGTATTCTTGCGAGCCTTAACATGGAAGCCAAGCGTCAGAAGCAAACCCAACCGCCCCAAATGGCGACTGGAGCAAACCTTTCTCTAGCTGGAGACTTCCGTGATCGACGGGAACGGCTGTGCCTTACTAACAACGAGGATCTTCTTCTGGTGAGACATGTACCCCTTGACGTAGCCTTTGAAGATGAGGTTCGCGAGGATGCACTCAATCTCGTCCATCTCCATGGTCTCGCCGAGGATGAACTCGAGCGCTTGCTGGAAGTCCTGCAGACGCAGCTGGTGGCTCTGACGAATGATGTACCTGAGAAGCAAAACACACAAACCAAATTTGGAGTCAGAGAACCAGGGAGTCTCTCACAAGACATCGGCAATCCTTGAAACTGAGAGGACGTACACTTTCTTGATGAGGTTGCGCATGACAACGAGCCGAAGCTTCTCGATCAATAAATACACGCCTTGCTGGATGAACTGCTCCTGGTACTTGTCGAGGTACTCGTTGAAGAGTCGCAGGTTTCCGCAGCGGATCGCGTCCGTGAGCCCCGTGTACTCGTGCAGCGCGTACGCCTCGATCAGCTGAGGCGACGGCATCACTCCGAGAAGCAGCTTCACTGGCACCAGGAACTGAAGAATCATTCTACAGAGGCACGTAGTAAGCATTTGGACAAACGTTCGTTGTACCAAGCTTTGAAGCTAACGCCTTTCTTTAGCGGTATGCCGCCCACATACCTTTTGTTGGCGACCTTGTTCTGATGGCAGTGCTTCCACGCGTAGTCCAAGCACTTCTCGGCCTTGTGGTACTGGTCTTCAAACATAGAGATGCGGCCAACATAGTACTGGTACGTGACTTTGTCGCTCTTGTTGAACTTCTCAAACTCCAGGAACGCCGGCCCTTCCACCGCGCGGATCAGGTTGCGGCAGAGCTGGATCGTGTTGAGTTTGAAGTAGATCTTGAAGAGCTGGTTCACGATGAAGAGCGAGCCGAGCTTCTTGTTGTGCTCGGGCGGCGCGCGGTCGTTAGCAGACATCGAGAAGCCCTTCTTCAGGTGCTGCTCGGCGCTTCGCTATGGTATTAAGAAAAACCACACAGATTTAGCGTCAGTATCATTACGTTGCTACATACTACGTAGTCCAGTCATATGTGCAACGTACTACTGCTTACCAGGCTATCGTGGACTTCATCTCCAGCCCTTTCCGACGCCTCGCGATCAGCCTGCAGCGTACCAAACAAACAAATGATAAACCCAAGTGCGTTCAGAATAACACAGAGATGGAATGCACAGCGAATGCCGACTCACCCTCGCAGCGACGAGACGCGTGTCCAGCACGACCACGTGCATGAGTGGCATGACCCAGTTCGTCTCGCCTCGGAAGACCTCCATAAATTTGCTGCATACAAGTGACCCCAGCGATTTATTAAAACAGTAGAGATCCATGTGAGCTCCACATGAGCATGCATACGAATACAACCAATAATAAGCGGCATACAAACGCACATGACGGACGCGATCTGGCTCGCGTACGCGTCTTCAAAGCGCTGGTTCTCAATGAGCTTGCGCGCTTGCACCATGCCCGCGATCACCTCAGTGAACGCGTCAAAGCGCGCGAGCTTCTGCTGACACGCGCGCGCCAGCTGGTCCGCCGAGAGCGCCTGCAGCTCCACGTCGACCGCGCTCTTCGTGAGCGCGAGCAGCCGCGCGAGCGACTGTCCGTCTTTCGCCGCGAGCGCCGCGCCGACGTGGTCCAAGTACACCGCGAGCTGCATCTTTCCCATCAGTTCCGTGCTTGCTTCTTGCTTTTATAGCTGTTGCACAGACAGCAAATCCCGATTAAGTTCGAATTATTATGCAAGGGTAAATATTTTCACTTCTGTTGAAATACATGTAGGGTAACACATATATACCCTATATGGAAGTGATAGGTTGAACTTCGCACCATCTGACGTCACCCGCACTGGAGCAGATCGAGCCATGGGAGCTGCGCCGCGGCGCCGGCCCAGAGCACACGGTAGTCGCGCCAGTCGACGGGGTTGTCGCGGTGGCTCTGCTTGCGCATCGCCTGCAGTGGGATGAGGAAGACGCGTCCCGTGGCCCTCGACTCGCATACAGCGACCGCCGTGTCCCAATAGCTGCAGTCCCACCGGCATGTCGTCAGCACGAGTGGGTCGGTGAGCGCTGCAAGGTTCGTGATGTACACCATGGACTCGATATGGCGGCTGCGCTGGTCCAGGACCGCGAGGCTGAACGCGCTCGTGTCGTTGGACGGCAGCAGCATCGACGGCGACACTCGATTCGCGTGCCGCGGGGGCTTTGGTGCACGCTGCAGGCTGGTGAACGCGCCTTGTCTGAGCAGCACCGCTCTCCTTGGACCTAGAAACTGCTGCTGCTGATGGTGGCGGTGGTAGTGTTTGTCGTCACCACTGACGGACATCTGCATGTCTGCCCAGCTTACGACCAGCGCGTTTGCGCTCCAGAGCGAGCCCGCGGCATAGGAAACGAACGTCGTGGGCAAGAGCACAAGCTCGATGCGGCGATGACCACCTCGCGCATGGTCGATGCGGTTCAGACAAAACGAGCCACACGATAAAGCTAGCGCGATCAAGCAGAGGGCAACAACAGCCGCCAGCAAACACTGTACATCAAGCGTGTTCCCAAACACGAGTAGTCCCAGGATGTCGTGTGTGTTGTCGTATGCGTTCGCGCGGATGGCTGCAATGCGGTGACTCGACACAACCTCAGATATCGACTCAATGCGTGTGTCTCGGAATTCGATTGCCCGAAACTGCCCCATGATCGTAAGGCAAGACACGAAGGTAATGGAGAGCTCAGGGACACCCGGGACACCATTCATCACGGGCGACCAGTTGCGTTGCGTGCGCATGAAGAGCTGCGCGTGGAGCACCAGCGCGATGACCCACACGGTACGCATCGAGACGGAGCTCACAACCACAAAGTCGTGGAAATTCAACTGGAAAACACCCAGTGCCGTAATGAACTGCTGCGAGACGAGCTCGTAGACCATTGTCGAGTCGACTAGGTGCGCAAGCACATAGCAGGCAATCGGGAACACGCTTCCGTACACGATGACTTGACTCGGGATGAGGAAGACTGTGCGCACTGCAGCTGCGATGCGTGCGTGAAGGCGTGCTTCCTGGTACCGTGGCTCGGCTGACCGAGCGTAGAAGCAACCGAGAAAGAGCAGCGCCATGCGGAGCCACACGTAGCCTTGACCGATGCATCGCAGCACCCCGATGATTGTGTACCAGTCAGTAACGTTCGACGACACCGACATGCTTTCGTACCGATAATCGTCGACTGCGATGGTGGTGCACACGGGTGGGGATTGTGAGGAGCCATCTTGGGGCACAGCCGATGGCGACAAAGTGCAGTTGCGAATCCGCGTAATGACGACAACGTCCAAGAACTTGCGCCCGTGGAAGGAAAGCGCAGGTTTGCTGTGGTCCCCGTGGCTCTCCAGTATCAGTATGTCAAGACTCACGTTGCCGTTGTATTGCTTTCGAAGTAGCTGCTTGCGCTTGGCCATATGACCCCACATGTGACCAACATCTTTGCATTCGGAATCGGAGCTGTTGCAAAGGCGGGTGAACTGTGTCCACGAATCTGTGCAAGCGTATGGACGAACTCGACTGGCGCCGCAAAACTGGAACTTCGCGGAGCTCAGAAGCGCGTCCGTGTAGTAAAGTGCTTGGTTTGTGCGCAACATCGGGGATCCGAAGACTTCTGGCAGAATGAAGTCGTGGATCCGGTCGCTCCATCTGCTGGTAGTGCGCAGCGTCAGGGAGGTCGGTAGCCTTGATCGTGCAGGCGCTCTTGGCTCACGACTAGCCATTGTCTCAACGAGCGAGTCGAGCAGGCGGAAGATTGCTGCGGAGGTCACCATTGCCGAGATGCATGGCTCTCGGTAAAACAGGCAAGGCGATAGAGCCTCAAGCTGGAAAAACTCGGCGTATGCCCGCATTGCGGTTGATGTGGAGTCAAACTTGTACATCCAGATATCCCGAGCGTTCATGACCACCGTCATGTTTTGCTCAATGTGCTGCACAGGATGCGCGAACGGTCCGAAGTTCAGAATCTCACTCGGCTCCAATGCGGGGAATGCCTGGCTGTTCTGGATCCCGAGCCCTGTGCGAATCACGTCGGTGAGCAGAAGTGCGTACGAAAAGAGCGAAAGCAAGACGCGACGCCATAGGAACGGCACATCGCGGTCGAGCGAACCCGTGCGGTTCGAGCGGTGGCGCTTGAGCAAAGCCTCCAGCTGCGCGCGAGATGCTACAGGAGACATCTTCTGCGGTAGCTGCAAATGCGGTATGGACTGGGCATGCGGAGGCTGGCGCTCGGTTGTGAGACTGTGCTGAACCGCTCACTCGTGACCTGAGGTAAAGTTATAACGTTTATTCTTGTCAATGGTAGCTTAACCTTTGAATCATCTGGATGAGTCAACTGATCTCATGAAATTCCTCGCAAGTGCTGTATCATGCCCAAGAAAGAACTTTGACTGCAACATGTAATATTTAGCAACAACGCTATTCTAAACGAGTGGCGAACGTTGCACGTTGCACGTTGCTTGACGAACGTCTTTTCTAGATGGCTCCAGCGCGCTTCAGCTTGTCCTTGAGCTCTCCGGATTTGTACATTCTCACGGTATCGTCTGAGCCGCCGATGCTCTTGCCCTTGATGAACACATTCGGCACAGTCGACTGGTGGGTGAACTGGAACAGGAACGACTGGATCGCAGGACCATCTTGACGGAGATCCAGCTCAAACACGTACGGCTTGGCGCCGAGCACCGCGAGCGCCTCTTTCGCCTTCTTGCAGTACGGGCAGTACGACTTGGAGAACACGACCAGCGGGTACTGCGTGATCGCATTCCACACCGTTGGCTCAGCTAAGGCGCCGGATCGCTCGAGCAGCGCCTGCAGTCGCCCGTCCTTGCTAAGAGCCTGCACTTCTTCAAGCCCACCGACAAGCTTCGAGTTGATGTACACGAGTGGCAGCGTCTCCTGCCCAGTCAGCGCCTGCATCGCTTCGCGCTCGTACGGATGCGATGCTGAGGACCCGATTGTGCGCGTGCGCACAGCTGCCTTGAGCTTGGTGAAGATCGCCTTGATCTCCGTGGTCTCGGGACAGTCTGGTTCGGAGAACACCACCACCGTGAACTCGGTCTCCATCACATACGTGAGCTCTTCGAGGCGCTGGCGCACTTCGTGTGACTCGTGCGTGATGCGGCTCACGTACTCGACGCTCTCGAAATCGGCTTGGCGGTCGAGGTCTTCCTTTGCCAAGTACCCAGTGCGCATAGTCTTGGAGGCTTTCTGAATCGTGTGCCAGCCCTCGACGATGCGACCAAAGACCGTGTACCCAGGACCATCTTCCGTCGGCTTGTTCGATTCCGCTAATGCATAAGAAATGAGACAAAGGTTAGTGCTCCGTTACGATCACACGCGATTTGTAAGAACAAAGCTCACTCACTATTATCGTGCAGCATGATCGCAAACTCGGAGCTGCCGGAAGTCGCTTTGCGCCCGCGCGCGATCACGACCATGCGCTCTTCACTCGGAAGGCTATAGCGCCACACACACACACACGAAAGCATCAACCAAAGCGTGAATACGAGTACTTCACAGAATGGCAACACCCACACACCAACAACACATGCGCACGTACCTGTACTCGACTGGAACATTCGCGAACGGCGATTTCTTCCCCGCGAGGAAGCCGCCGCCCTGGAGCACAAAGTTTGGCTCGTTGCGGTAAAAGCCCGCGCCGTCCTGGTAGTATCCCTGGTCCACAAGCCTCATGAACGTCTCGACCGACTTTGGCGCGTGCTCCGGGTAGAGATCAATCGTGAACTTGCCTGCTCACATGACCACAAAGTCCAACCGTCAGCTCAACACAAGAGCCCCACGTTGCACGCATCACAATGTGTACAATACGCACCAAACTTGGTGGTGAACTGGACCATGGTCTTGTTGACGAAAGGCTTGGTGAGCGGCGGGTAGCTGTTGCCCAGCGAGAACTGCCACATGCGCACGAGCGTCACGAGCGCGAGCAGCGCCAGCACGACGAACATCATCGGCGCGCCGAACCAGCCGCCCTTCGCAGCCTTGCGCGGCGCGACACCCGCGCTCCCCCTGCGCTGGCGGGCGGGCACGTGGCTCTGCGGTGACTGCTGCTGCTCTTCATCGTCGGCGTCCGACTGGAAGCGGTGGCGCGTCTGCTTGGGCTCCATCGTCGCGCTTGCTCTTCGGCTCGTTTTCCAATACTGATTGAGCTCTTTATTAGATTTGGGCAGCTCCACATCTCAACATGTTCAGCGCACACAGATCCAGAGCGCTTTCGTACTTTAGTGGAGACCCGTAAAAGTCGATCAGCGAGTTTAAGAGGCTGTACGTTTGAGCCAATAACATCGTGTGAAGGGAGTAGAATACAGTTCTATTGGCTGAAATGGACATGCACCGCTTTACAGCTTGTTGAAGTATCGCCCATTTCGGTACCAAATTGTTTCGTGCCTCCCGTTATTACATGTATTATTGTGCAGTAAATGCACCCTGGGCATTTGCCATTCCCAACTCTTCTATTACAGAACTCAATTCAAGATACTGCAACGAACTAACTCATTAGAGTACTCCCATGCTGTTCGGCGGCGACGGATTGTGGCAGTGCTCAAAGATGTTTCGCGCGCGCTTGGTGCACGAATGCATCGGCGCTTGGCAGCACCACTAGCTGGAACTGCACGATCTCGTCCACCTTGGTGCGGATCTCCGGCGCGATCTTGTCGATGAACGCGAGCGCCTTGAGGTTCTCGTCGAACTGCTTGGTGCTCGTGGCACCGAGCATGGCGGTGGACACATTTGTGTGGGCAGCAGCCCAGGCAATCACGAACTGTGGCAAGGTCGCGCCGATCTCTTTCGCAACGTCCACGAGCTTGTCTGCCCTGGCGATGCAGTCTTCAAGGCCGTTGGAAAAGTACGCCCTGGCCAATAGATTCGACAAGCGGGCACCTTCTGGAGTCGCATTGGAGTACTTGCCATTGTGGATTGGCTGACACACAATAACAAGATCCTTGGCTCATGTATGTCTCATGTATGTCGATTGTGAAGATTGTTTCGGTCCATGTCCTATGTGGATCGCCTTCCCACGCAACTCGCGATTGGTCTTCACAGATTGTGTTTGGTGGTTCTTCTGGAAGACACATCTCTGGTTGACGGTTAGAAAAACACGCTCGCTCTACGTGCTTAGTTTGCTCGGCAAAACGAGACTATTAATACTAAGTAGTGTTTGATATTTGTGAGTGTGTCCTCGAATGGTTTTCTCATTCTTGATTCTTGGAAAATACACTGCGGTGCAACATTCAGCATGGGTACATTATCTTGCAGAGCCACTGAGAGCCTGCGTGTGTTCTTAAAGGAACTTGGAGCGCAACTGGTGCACCAAAGGCTCGGCGCTCGGGATGAGAACTGGCGTGAATTGCGCGATCTCGTCCACCTTGGCGCGGATCTCCGCCGTGATCTTGTCGATGAACGCGAGTGCCTTGAGGTTCTCGTCGAGCTGCTTGGTGCTCGTGGCGCCGAGCATGACGGTGGACACGTGCGTGTTCGAAGCGACCCAGGCGATGGCGAACTGCGGCAGCGTAGCGCCAACTTCCTTGGCGACTTGCGCCAGCCTGTCCGCCTTCGCGATGCGGTCTTCAAGGCCGTTGGAGAGGAACGTCTTGTACAGCGGGTTGGACAGACGCGAGCCTTCTGGCGTAGACTTGGAGTACTTTCCAGTGAGCACGCCCGCGGCAAGAGGCGAATAGGTCGTCAAGCCGTAGTTGTACTTCTCGTACAGGACCGCGTAGTCGTAATCGACCTGCGAGCGCTCGAGGATGTGGTACTGTGGCTGATCCATCACTGGACGGGCCAAGCCGAGGCGGTCGGCGATCTCGCACGCCTTGATGACATCATGGGCATTCCACTTACTGGTTCCCCAGTAGAAGGCCCAGCCCTGGTCGATCACGTAGTTCATGGCGCGCACGGTCTCCTCGATGGGCGTGTACGGGTCCGGGCGGTGGCAGAAGATTAGGTCCACATACTCCTGGTCGAGACGCTTGAGCGACGCCTTCGTGCCTTCGATGATGTGCTTGCGGCTTAAGCCAATGTCATTCGGACCATACGGTGCGCCGCCGAAAACGCCCTTGGCGCTCCAGAACATCTTGGTGCTGATCACCAGGTCCTCGCGAGTCCACACATCTTGCTCGATGCCTTTTTTGATGGTCTTGCCCATGATGATTTCAGATTGCCCATTACCGTACGCCTCGGCGTTGTCGAAGAAGTTGATGCCGTTCTTGAACGCGTGCGTCATGAGCTCGTACGACTGATCAAAGTCCAATGGGTTGGCAAATGTCATGGCGCCGAACGAGAGCGTGGACACGAGGAGGCCGGAGTTGCCCAGGTAGCGGTACTTCATCGCGTGCGCTGGAGCTGCCATGTTTGGTATCAAAAGTATCAGGAAGGGGGGCCTGGGCTTGAGCTTGTGTCGAGTCGAGTCGCAAATTGAATTGTGAGTGTCCGGGCGTGTTTGGCAGCCTCGGCAACAGTCTTCTGATAATCGAGTGATGACTCAAGTGATCAGTCACACAATCAGTGCTTTCGCGCAATCAACGAGTGGGGTGATTATTATCCCATACAAAAGTGAAGTTTCACCATTCTTCTCAAAACCCATGGTTCTGACCCACAAAGTAAACCCACGGGTCTTTGAGCGAAAACCCCATCAACTCCATCCTCTGGCAACAAGTACTTTTTGGTTTCGATCTACCACTCCGCCAACAATGGAAACAACACCCCCGTGGAGCTCTTCTGGTTTGGAATATCACTCGCAGCATTATCTTTTCCCTCTTATGGAGGAATCGAAACCACCGCAAACACCAGCACGAGCTCCCACCAGACCCAACCTCACAGCATAGCGTGGTTACTTACAGCCTCCGTCTCCACGTCCGCCACGCTCTCGACTACGCAATCGCAAACGACCCAGACCTCTTGTAGGCATCAACAGCATACTCTATCGGACTTAGATGTCGCAAAAACCTCAACTTACAATGTTTATCAGGTTTGTCGGACTACTCCTTCGGGCAGAAGAAAAAATCCGACTTAACTTCTTAACAAGTTAAGGTATCTTTGTCCCTCCCCCCCCCATCAACTCCATCCCATTCGGAGTCTTCCATGATCAATCAGCTCTGGATGGGCGTGGCTCCGCGCTGCTGCCTCCTCACGTGTTCGACCGTGTGAGTCCACGCTCGTGCTCAGTTAATATGCGTACTCTCCTCTCGTTCGCGCCGCCTTTTGCGGTTCGATTGCTTCGTTCATTGTAATAATGCGGCCCACAAGTGAGGATTTTTGCGATGTTGCTAATATTGGTTTTTATTATGCTTTAGCTACACATGTTACAGGGCAAGGACAATGGACGGTGTCGACACCTTCGTGATTACCGACGAATCCAACTTGATCGCCATGCCCAAGACGATGGGAAAGTGAAAGTGCAGTATATTGAGTCTCATGAGAGATTAGAGCCCTCGGTGTGCCGCGTACGACCGTGTGCACGTCGCGCACCCCAACCACCGATACTTGCACAGTGTCGGAACGCGTTGAGACCATCGAGGCGATGCGCATGGAGCTTGTGGGGTAGAGCCTGGAGTAGATCCAGCACGTTGAGCTCATCTCGAAGCGCATCAGTGAGAAGCTCTGAACGTACAAAACATTGCAAACCTGCTAGCTCCATGTACCTACCCTAGAAGACCACGAAGAGCAAAACGAGTGTCGAGAATGCTGAGGTAATCGGACCGGAAGCAAGCGGTGAGTCTCGACGCGTATCCATCTGCCCATCTTGCTCAACTATCTGTGAAATGGTGTGCCCTGGCGAGAACTCCGACTTGATCGCGCGCAAAGGTTAGGCGGGCTGTCGTTGAGGACGACATTCTACAGGTTCTACCGCGCTGGCCATGATGGTCACGATCAAGACGCTGGACACTCTAGACGAAGGCGACAACAATAGCGCAATGAACGACCAGCCACTCTTTTGACAAGAAGCATGGGCCAACGGGTCTCGCCACGATGAGTGCCAACCGATCCTGCTGGTGGTCATGACCCTGAAGAACCGCTTCGCCGACATGGTTGTGCGCTTATCGCAGCTACGGATGCGCAGAGCGCCACGGAAAAAGCACCTCGCTGTGCTCTACCAAGAGGCGCGATCGCTTGCCGACGACTGCAGGGTCGCCAGCTGGGCGCACCACTACCGAGCGCACAACAAGATGGCGGATCTCACCGCCAA